>JANBXA010000073.1:0-27444 GCA_030556225.1 Cricetiscus sungorus | reverse complement strand
CATCTACTCCTCCCCTGACTCAATCTTGCTAGTCCAATGTGCTTTCTTTTTCTTCTTTCCTCTTGTCTTTTTCCTAGCTCTCCCTCCACTCACTGCTGCACCACTCCCAATATGCTCAGGAGATCAAGTTCCTTTTTTCTTCTGTGAGGGAACTTGTATGAATCACTTACATTCCTCTTTATATCCTAGTTTCTCTCGCGGTGTGAATTATAGGTTGGTGATCCTTTTCTCTATGTCTAAAATTGATATATCAGTGAATACATGCCATGTCCCTCTTTTTGTAACTGGGTTATCTCATTTAGGATGATTTCTTCATTTTCTGCGAATTTCAAAATTCCATCTTTTTTTTCCCCCACAGAGTAGTATTCCATTGATTCCTTTGTGTAAATGTATCACATCTTTTTTTATCAAATATTTAGTTGAGGGACATCTAAGTTGCTTCCAGATTCTTGGTATTTTAAAATAATGCCACTACAAACATAGCTGAACATGTCTTTGTTCCATGGATGTAGATAATTATGGTATGTGCCTCAGAAGGGGATTGCCGGGTCCTGTGGTAGACTGATTCACATTATCCTGAGGAATCACAATACTTATCACTAAAAAAACTGTACAAGTTTGCACTCCCACCAGCAGTTTAGGAGTGTTCCCCTTTCTGCCCATCCTCTCAGCACAAGTTGTCATTGGTTTTCTAATTTTAGCCATTCTGGCAGGAGTAACATGTTATCTCAAAGTTTATTGATGTGCATTTCCCTGATAGCTAAGGTTGGTGAATTCTTTAAGTGTGTTTGAGCAGTGTTTATTTCTTCTACTGAGAATTCTCCCTTCAGTTCTGTTCCCCATTTTTTTTTATATTGTTATTTGTTGTTTTGTGGTCTAGTTTCTTAAGTTCTTTGCATATTTTAAAGATCAGCCTTTGTCAGATGTAGGATTGTTGATGATCTTTTCCTGTGTTGTGAAATGCCATTTGGTCTCATCAACTGTGTCCTTTGCCGTTGACAAGCATATCAGTTTGAGGCAGTCCCATTTATTAATTATTGATCTAAATGTCTGTGCTGCTGGTGTTATGTTCTGGAAGCAGTCTTCTTTAGCAATTTATTCAAGGGAACCTCCCACTTTTTTCTAAGAGACTCAGTGTTTCTGGATGTATGTTGAGGTCTTTGATCCATTTGAATGTGAGTTTTCATTTTCTAGAATTATCTTTAATATTTTGATTTAAAGACACAAAGTGCTTGATATATAGATCTATCACTTGTTTAATAAACATTAATTCAAGCTATGTTATGTCGTTTATGGCTATCATAAAGATGATATTACCATGATTTCTGTCTAAGCCCCTTTATTTTCTGCATATAACAGGGCTACTATATTTTTGAGTTAATCTTGTATCCTGCTAATTTGCTGAATGTGTTTTTCAGATGGAGAAAAACCCTAGTAGAATTTTTGGAGCACATATCATATCTCTGGAAAATAATGACAGTTTCATTTCTTCCCTTCAGTTTTGTATCTCCTTGATCTACATTTGTAGTCTTATTGTCTTTGCAAGGAACTCACATAAAATATTTTTTATTTACCAAAAGAGTGGGCAGAATTGTCTTCTTCCTGAATTTTATTGAATCACCTTAAACTTCTCTGGATTCAGTTTGATGTTGGCAGTTGGACGGAAAAAAATCTTTTTCAACAAATGGTACTGGCACAACTGGATGATGGTGTGTAGACTGCAAAATGACCCATGTCTATTGTCATGCAGAAAACTTAAGTCCAAATGGATGAAAGACCTCAACAGAAATCAAGAGATATCAAACCTCTTAGAAGAGAAAGTACCAGGAACTTTGGTACATGAAGCCAATTCCAGAATAAAACATCAGTAGCATAGATGGACTGAGATCAGTAATTAATAACCACTATCTTTTGAAACTGAGAGATGTCTGTAAGGCAAAGGACATAGTTGCCAAGACCAAAAGGCAGCCCACAGAGTGAGAAAAGATCTTCACCAACCCCATATGTGACAGAGGGCTCATCTCCAAAATATATGAAGAACTCAAGAAACTAGTCACCAAAACACCAAATCACGCTGTGAAAAATTGGGGGTACAGAACTGAATAGAGAATTCCCAATACAAGAATCCAAAATGGCTGAAAGTTACATAAGAAAGTGCTCAGCATTCTCAGCCATCATGGAAATGCAAATAAAAACAGCTGTGGGATACTATCTTAGTCCTGAAAAATGGCTAAAATTAGGTAATAACATTACAATTATTTCATTAAGGAGTCCTTTCATTATTCTTCATTGAATGATGATTCATCACTTGTGCAACTACATAAGTTCCATTTGAAATGCATTTAATTTATATATTTGGTGCTGATAGGAAGTCAATTGGGGAAACTATCTTTTTTGTCATTCTAGAGGTTGACTTAATATGTTGAATGATCGTGGTCAGATAATTCTGAGATTAGAACCTATACCACACCTGCTATTTGCATATCCCTTTTGTATTGACTTATGTTCACTCTATGTTACAAGATGTTTGCTACAAAATTATTTATAGGCAGGAATTATGCAGACAAGTGTGGATGGAAATAAAATATGATTGGAGGACTGAGAAAGAGGAACTCCTAATTCAATCAGCTTCATACTCAGAAAAAATGATGCAGTTTCATGTGATGTTGGCTGTTGATTCACTGTTTAACACTGTTATTATGTTTAGGGATGTTCCTGTTATCACTGATTTCTCCAAGTCTTTTATCATGAAAATGTTTCGTATTTTGTCAAGGAATTTTTCTGCATCTAATGACATGAAAATATGATTTTGCATTTTGATTGGATCATGCTGATAGATTTTCATATGTCGAACCATCCATGCATCAGTGGGATGAAGCCTACTTGGTCATGGTGGATGATTTATCTGATGTGTTAGTGGATTCTATTGCCAGCATTTTATTGAGTATTTTTTGGATGAATGTTCATGAATGATATTGATCTTAATTTCTTTTCTTAGTTGTGTCTTTGTGTGTCTCATGTGCCAATTTAATTGTAGCCTCATCAAAAGAATTTGGTAATGAACCTCCTGCTTCTTTTGTCTGGAAAACTTGGAGGAAATATTGGGATTAGCTCTTCTTTGACTTTCTGGTAGAAGTTTGCAATGAAGATATCTGGCCTTGTCCATTTTGGTTACGAGACTTTGATGACTGCTTCTAATTCATTGGAGGTTATAGGTATATTTATGTTGCTTACATATTTTTGATTTGGTTTTGGTAAGTGATAGCTTTCCAAAAATTTGACCATTTAATTTGATTTTTGAATTTCATGGAGTACAGGTATTAGAAGTATTACCAGAAATTTTTTTTGGATTTCCTCGGTGTCTGTTCTCCTTTTCATTTCTTATTTTGTTGATTTGCATGCTCTCTCACTGCTTTTTGATTAGCCTGGATAAATTTTGTCTATATTTTTGATTTTCTAAAAAATAAAACACCTCCTTGTTAATTTGACTCCTTGTATTTTTTCCTAGTTTCTTCTTTATTGATTTCAGTCTTGAAATTGATAACCTCCTGAAATCTATTTTGCTAGTGTGAGCTTGCTTGATTTCATTCTAAGGCTTTCGGGTATGCTGTTAATTCTCTAATGTAACTATCCTCAATTAATTTTATATAAGCAGTTAGTGCAATGATCTTTCCTTCTTTCCTCTTAGCACTGCTTTCAATGTGTCCCATAAGTTTGGGTATGTTTGTCTTCATTCTCTATGGATGCTTGGAAATCATAAATTTCATTGTTTATCATCCTTGACCTGGGAATGGTGCAATTGCACATTTTTCAGTTTGCATGTATTTGTTGTGTTTCTGTGATTTCTGTTGTTACAGAATTCTAACTTTAAACCATGGTGGTCTCATAAGATACAGGGGACTTCTCATTTTCTTTTGTATATGTTGTGTAGTATGTATTCAATTTTAGAGACTGTTCCATGTGTAGTTGAGAAGAAGGTATATACTTTTGTGTTTGGATGACATGTTGTATAGGTGTCTGTTAAACTTAATGGGGACTTAACTTCTATTTGTTCCTTTGTTTCTTTGTTAAGTTTTTGTCTGGTGGTCCTGTCTAATGGTGAAACTGGCTTGTTGAAGTCTCTTACTATGAGTGTGTGAGGTTTTATGAGAGTTTTGAACTTTAGTAGTGCTTCTGTTATGAATGTTAGTGCCTTTGTATTTGGGGCAGAGGTTTTCATAATTAAGATTTTGGACTGACATACTTCTCTTGTGAAAATTTTATATGGCCTTCTTCATCTCTTATAATTCTTCTTGGTTAGAAATCTAAGTTGTGAGATCTTAAGACAGCTACACCTGCTTGCTTCTTTGGTCCATTTGATTGGAAGATCTTTTCCTAACACTTTATCCTGAGGTAATATCTTTCTTTGAAGTTTAGATGTGTTCCTTGCATGCAGCAGAAGAATGATTCTGTCTTTGTATCTATTCTGTTGTCCTGTGTCTTTTTATAGGCATGCTACACCATTGATTTTTGAGGGAAAATAAGGATTGTTAATTCTTTTATGTTTTATATTTGTTTTTAGTAGATTAATTGTGAGTATATTTTTCTTGTTCTTTGGGGAGGGGTTGGTAAACTGGGAGTATCTTTTGCCTACGTCTTTGTGAGTGCAGTTAAATTTTTTGGGGTGGAGTTTTCCTCCCAGATCTTTCTGTAGGGCTGATGTTGTGGATATGTATTGTGTAAATCTGGCTTTGACATTGAATATTTTATTTTCTCCATCTATAGTAATGGAGAGTTTTGCTGGGTATAGTAGCCTGGGCTGGTGCATTCATTAGCTCTCATTATTTGTAGAACATTCATCCAGGTCCTTCTGGCCTTGTCAGTTTCCATGATGAAGTTAGGTGTAATTTTTATAGGTCTGCTTTTATATGTTACTTGGTCTCTTTCCTTTTCTACCCTTCACATTCTTTCTTCATTTAGTATGTTAGCTATTTTGATTATTATTTTTTGCTCTCATCTATTTGAGGTTTGGTATGATTCTTTTACTTTCATAGGTATGTCCTTCTTCAGAGTGGGAAAGTTTTACTCAATGATTTTGTTGAATATTTTTTCTGCACTTTTGATCTGGTCTTCTTAGAATTCCTCTATGCTTATTATTCTTAGGTTTTTCTTTTTCATAGTGCCCCTTATTTCCTGAATGTTTTGTGTTAAATATTTTTTGGATTTAAAATTTTCTTTAGTCGATTAATTTATTTCTTTTGGCATATTTTCAGCACCTGAGATTCTCTATTCAATTTTTATATTGTATTGGTTATGCTTTCTTCTGTAGTTTGTGATTGTTTACCCAGTTTTTCTATTTCTAGTATTCCATCAGTTTGTGCTTCTTTGTTGTGTCTACTTCAGTTTACAGGTCTGTAACAGTTTGAATTGTTTTCTTCATCTGTTTGATTTTGTTGAAGTTCCTTATTTTCTTTAAGAAAATTCGTTCATTCTTGCATTTTTGCTTTTCTGTTTTTCTATTACTTCAAGTATATTTAAAATTTTTCTGCTATTTCTTTAAGATATCTATGCACTTCCTGTTTTATGGCCTCTATCATCTCTACAAAGTTATTTTTTAACTGGTTCTGTTCTGGATGATCCGCTTTAGTGTTTCCATGTGTTGTTGGGTTAGATTTCCTAGATTCTGGTGGTGTCATGCTTGTTGTTTTTTTGCTGCAGCTATTGCCTAAGAAACACAAACACAAGACTCAGTGCCCACGTGGAGTTTTCCAAGAGAGGGAAGAAAAGTGGGGTAGGTGGTGGCCAACCGAAAGTGGAGAGGGAGAGTGGGGGGCGCTTGCTTTAAAAGGGGGACTTTCACATACATAACTGGGTCCCCTGCACAGCCAGGTAAAAGCTTGAACAGCCAGGTAAAGCCTGAAGTAGTGATGACATGGCTATGAGGGTCCCAACCATCATCAGGGGCAGGGTCAGCAGACTTCTGAGTCCCAACATTTCCATGCCATATTGTTATTAAAAAGGTGGTGGTTGGGCATGGCAGGTTAGGGAATAAGGACGCTGAATTCTCATAAGACTGCTTCCTGCTGACTTGGGGTGTTGATCGTCTTTTGGGGGATCCAAGAAAGCTAGAGTGCTGCCAATGCCTGGTAGCTTGTTGATTCATCACAGTCCTGACAGTATGAAACTCTGGGGTCTCTCTGAGATGTTAGCAGGTTAGATGACAAGGTCAATGTTTTCATTTTAGGTCTTAGTACTTAATAGGAGAAATGTAAGATGGGGTAGGAGTTCTCAAGGTCTCCCAGGACAAGGGAAGTTAGTCCTGAGGCCAGGAAAAAAATTGAGTACTATTTATTTGGAGTGAATATGACCTGTTTAAATGGATCCACTTCAGCTCCTTGGAGCCTAAGGTATCCTTTGGGTTTGGGAAACATAAATATTAGAAACATTAGCAGCATATTTATGTAAGAAATGTTACCTTTACTTAGGAGTTACAAGTGTTTGATGATTTGTATCTCTAGATCCGTGGCTGTCATTCCTGTAACAACAATTAATTGGTTAGATTAAAAGTTTCAGGTCACCCTGAGGTCCGGAAGAAAAGCATGAAGCTTCCAATCAGCAGGGTGAGGTTACAGGAATGAATCTTTAATCTTCTAGAATAGGAGACAGTTTAGTTGATCTCGCTGTCCTGCAGAGCTTAAGGGAGCAGGGTGCTGTTGTAGTTGCTGTATATGAGGGATCAGTTTTGGGTGAAGAAGTAAAGGGATTGAGGTGGGATAAATGTATCCAGTGGAAAGGCCCTCAAGCTTAGCAGCTGTTGGAGTGACGAGGATTATTTTGAAGGGGCCCTGCCATTTAGGGGAAAGGGATGGGGGGCATTGTTCTGTGGGAGAGAGAATGACCTGGTCCCCGATGTTAATTGGGGATGTACAGAAGTTGGCACAAGGTCGAGGCAGAGAGTGGTCAGTAAAGTTCCATAGGAGGGAACAGAACTAATGAAGTAAGGGTGTAATCAGGTGGTCAGGGAGAGGTGAAAGTTCGGGTGAGAGAACAGGTGTTAGAACTGGCCTCCCATATATAAGTTCAAAGAGTGAGATGAGGAGGCTCATTTGGGGAGGGTCCTAAGCCTGAATAGAGCCAGAGGCAAGAGTTTTATCCAGTCAAGGTGAAGTTCCTGTGACATTTTAACAAGGACACTTTTTTAAGGAACTGTTAGTATGCTCTATCTTCCCTCAGGACTGGGGGTGATAGGAGATATGGAAATGCCAAGGGATGTTTAGAGCTTTATATAAGATTTGTAAAATCTGAGAGGTGAACTTAGGACCATTGTCTGACTGAAGAGAAGCTGGGATTCCAAACCATGAGAAGGTTGGCAGAGACTTGTGAGATTTTTTTTTAGTAGTTGGAATAGCTTCCACCCACCCTGAGAAGGCATCAACTAAGACCAGGAGATATTTGACCCATCTGACTGTAGACATGTGGGTAAAGTCAAGTTGCCTGTCAGACTCTGGGAGAGAGCCCCTGGCCTGTTGGGTAGGAAAAGGGAAGCTATGATACCTGGGGTTAGGATCTTATGTCTGACAGGTTTTACAAGAGGCAGTGGTAGTTTTTAAGAAATCCAAGTCCTCAGGAGTGGGCTGGAGGTGAGCTTTGACAAAATGAGAAAAAGCCTTGCTGTTAGGGTGAAAGAGGGGTGTAAATAGGACAGAATTTGTTGAGTATTAGGAGGTGACTGTGAGGATGTGGGTAGTAGTGTCAGGACTCCCTGTGATGGGTGTGGTGAGTGTGGGCTTCTGAGAGCTGCAGCTTTAGCTGCTTCATCAGCCCAGTTATTTCCCTTAGAGATAATGGAGCTGTCAGTCTGATAAGACCGGCAGTGAATAATCCCTATAGCTTTGGAGAGATGGGAGGCCTTTAACATGGCCATAATATAGCCTGAGTTAGTTACGGATCCTCCTTTTGTAGTAAGCAGCCCACGCTCTTTCCAGATAGCAGCATGGGAAAGAAGAATGTGAAAGGCATATTTGGAATCTGTATAGACATTTAGGGTCTGTCCCTGTGCTAATTGCAAGGCACGGGTGAGGGCTATTAATTCAGCCTTCTGGTTAGTAGTATGGGCAGGAAGTGCCTGTGCCACTATCACCTTAGTATCTGACACTATGCCATAGCCTGCTCTACGGGTCGCCTTCTGTAAAAAGGAGCTGCTATCTGTATACCAGGTATAGGTTCCCTGAGGTAATGTGCCCTCCTGTATGTGTGTAGGGTGGGGCAATAGTTCCTCTAAAGTTTGAATGCAAGAATGAGATGGGGAATAGTTAGTATTAGGTTGAGGTAGGAGATTTGAGATATTAAGGGGTGGGCAGGATTGGAAAGTAAGTGTGGCATCTTCTATTGGTGCCACTTGGAGGAAAAGAACTCTAGAAGGAGGTAGAGTTTGTAAGCATTTATAAGTTAAGAGATGAAACAGGGTAGGGTATGGTGAGAGAAGACGGTGATGGGTGACCCAAAGTTTAGTTTTTTTGACTCACGAATACGGAGCTCAGCAGCTGCTACAGCACATATGCAGAGTGCCCATCCTTGGGCAGTTAAGTCTAGTTTCTTTGACAAATATGCTACAGGTGCAAAGGAAGGTCCCAGCTAGTGGCCTAGAAATCCAAGCGCATATCCTTCCTTTTCTGTTGGTCTGGCAGGTGAAGAGCTGGGGAGTGGAGAAGAGCCTGTTTGAGGTTTTGGAAGGGCTTAGTAACGGGGTTAAAGAGATGTTCATGAGGGGAGCCAAGAGCTGCCTCATATAGGGGGCGAGCAAGGAGAGAGTAAGAGGGGATCCAGGCTCGTAAGTTGCCAGATATTCCTAAAAAGACAAAATATCCTCTTTAGTAGAAGGAACTGTAAGAGATTGGATTAGATGTTTTTCTGTCTAGGGTAATAGCTTTATGAGTTGGGGTTACGGTTAGTCCCAAGTAGGTGACCTGAGAATTAGACAGCTGGACCTTGGAAGGTGAGACTCTATAGCCCCAGTTGGACAGGAAATTTAGAAGAGCAGAGGTGTTAGTCTGGCTGACTTCTAAGGATGGGCTGCAAAGTAGAATATCGTTTACATACTGTATGAGTTTAGATTTTGGGAGAGACAGTGAAAGCAGGTCAGAAGCCAGAGCTTGGCCAAATAGATGTGAACTGTCCCGGAATCCCTGAGGCATGACAGTCCAGGTGAGCTGTTTGGAAACATGGGTATCAGGGACAGTCCAGGTGAAAGCAAAGGTATTTTGAGACTTAGTATCAAAGGGGATAGAGAAAAAGGCATCTTTGAGATACAAAAGTGAGAAATGAGAAGTTCCTGAGGGGATAGTAGAAAGAAGTGTGTAAGGGTTAGGTACTACAGGATGGAGGGGGACCATTGCAGAGTTAAGAAGTTGGAGGTCCTGAACCAATCGATAGGTCCCTTTAGGTTTTTCTAACTGCTAATATAGGGGTGTTGAAGGGAGAGGGTGTAGGACAGAGTAACTTTTTTCTTAGGAGGTCAGAGATGATAGGCTTAAGTCCCCTAAGGCTCTGGAGTGGGAGTGGGTACTGAATTTGAGTGACATACCTCAAGGGGTTCTGTAGCTTAATGACAATGGGAAAATGGTGTCTAGCCACAGAAGGGTTTTTGGTGTCCCAGACTTCGGGGTCTACCTCAGAGACTGGCAGAGGAAATGACGTATTAGAACCAATAAGGTGAGTGGCTAAGAGAAGGAGAGGAGCAGCTGGTTAAAAACCACATGAAGAATTATCGTTGTTATAATTTATAAAAATCTTGCAGCCGTCATATTCCATAACATAAAATATCTGTATTTGGTGGTAAAATATGATTATTATTTCCCCTTTGCTCTGGCATCTCCATGACTTAATGCATAAATATGATAATCCATCAATGTATTCTAATTTAATTATTATTCTCTGGCTTCTTTTTCCGGTAAATATTCTTTCAACCTTAATGTACATATGTAATTACATGTTTCTTCTTTTCTATCTTTCTGCATTCTGAAACAGTCTATCCTTTACTTTTTTACTTATTACACATTTTCCATTTCTAATTTTATTTCTATACATCTGTCTCCTTCGTGCGCTTTATCTTTGTCTTTGTTCAAATATTAATTTTTTCTCCTTTTCATTTTGTTTATCTTTTAAAAATGTCCATCAAGGAGCATAATGTGGATTTTATGAAGTTTGCCAAACATAGTTACTTCAAGCTAACTGTATCCTTATTATTAACATATGGTTTTGGGAACCTGTAGCATGGTATAAAAATTAGGAATATATATATATATGTATATTTTCAGATATATATATATTTTTTTAATTAGGCATATATGTTTTAAGGAATATGATATATATATATATATTTTAATTAGGCATACATATATATTGTTTTAAGAAATATTGTATATATATTAATTACTCATATATATATTAGGAATATTATATACATATATTTACATTAGGCATATATATTTTAATTAGGCATATATATATATTTAGGAATATTATATACATATATTTTAAATAGGCATGTATATATTTTAATTAGGCACATTTTTTTTGTAATATTGTATATATATATTTTTAATTAGGTGTATATATATACTTAAGGAATATTGTATATATTAATAAGGCATATATATTTTTTAGGAATATTGTATATATATATTTTAATTAGGTATATATACATACTTAAGGAATATTGTATATATTAATAAGGCATATATATTTTTTAGGAATATTGTATATATATTTTAATTAGGTATATATATAAATGAATGTTAATATTAATTATGCATATATATTTAAGGAATATTATATTTTTTATTAGGCATATACATATATATTTAGGAATATTATATATATGTATATATATATTTATGAATATGTTTTTGCCAGTACTTGTGAACCATCGAAAGGCAGAAGGATGTTTTTCCTGATACTGAATATTAACATACACTGAGATTTCAGTGCTCATAAGAATGGTGTTTTAACACAGTGAAATAGGAAGAAAATCCTGTGTCCCTTTTTTACTATGATTAAAGATTAAGTAGCAAATTTGTATCTTGAAATATCTGACTGTGTTTTGCAATGTTGGGGTTCCACTTTTGGCCTGCAGGCCTAGAATATCAGGCAGAGTTTTCTGTGATATAGGGAGTTTGAGAACTGTCCCATCTTGAATTGACATAGTTCAGCAATCTTTGTCCTTTGTGTTCTGCTTGTTGGGTCTGTACAGCATACTTTCGGCAAGATATTATTGCCCAGATGATTAGTTTTGTCACAATGAAAGTGAACTCCATATGGAAGTTCTTTGATGCCTATCATTCATTTATGAAATAAATTTTTGGTGAGTGAAGCAGACATGTATCACTGTTATGAAAATACTTAGGTTATTAAACATCATAAATGTCATATTATCAAGGACTTTGAGGTGTTTAAATGTCATCTATGAATTTAAATACGTATGGTTATCATTGAAAACATGCCTAATATGACTACATGTTTGATTATTATAGGTGACAACTAACCTGCATTTCTTAATTATACATTCATGTTTTAGTAAGAGGCATAAGTGCAATAACATAAACAAAAGTAAAACATTCATCCTGTAAAAGAAAAAAATTACACTTGTATCACTATATCATAGCACATACCATTTAAAAAAATTATAGTTAACATTTATTTTTACCTCATATTCCCCCTAAATGATTGCAAACATCCATATCCCATCAAATAACTGAAAACCACCCATCCCAAGCCTTGAAAATATGGATGTTTTATTATTTAGATTTCCTATTTTTGTCTGTGGGCAAACGTATCTATTGGAGACTCAGCTTATATTTTTTACAGCAATTTCCCAGGAGTCCAGAGAAAGCTATTTGTTCTTGTTTCATGAAAGCTCTGTGACCATGAGTGTTTCATAGCAGACTGTCATTCTCATGTCTAATATGTGTGTGTGTGTGTGTTTGTGTGTGTGTGTGTGTGTGTGTGTGTGTGTATTTATTTCCCTATGTGCCCTTGTGCATTGATACAATTATTCACTCACCAACTTTCTTTCCATATTTGCACCTACACCATTTGGACAAGCTGTTCTAAATTTAAGAAATAGAAGAGAAGCTTATTTTCCTTTCAATAAATAGAAATGGATTAAGGTACGGGCCAATAATGGTATTGTCTTCATCCAAAAAATAAGAAATTTGGAGCATAGGAAATATGATTAAATACTCATCAATGCAGTTGAATGCCATAATGATGCTTTCATTTTCATGTGTATATCACTATAGTTATGTTGTTGTTTGATAGACTTGAACATAAGTATAACTCAAAATAGAGACTTGCATTATTGGGAGAAAATCAGTGAGGCAATAAGGTTATTACATTAGTGGGTGTGCTTGTAAGCAAGTAGGAGGTTTCTTAGAATGTGACAGAATTTTGGATCATAAATGTTTCCTGGCAACACTACTGGAATTCTATATTCTTGTATCATGGGCCAAGAACCAGAGAGCAACTTAGATTAGATATTTTATTCTCCCAAGATAATTATCTCATAATACTTTTAAGGACAGCATTTCTGGAAACTGATTCTGCTAACAAAGTCATAGCCAAATCCCTGGAAGTTGGACTACATCTATTAATATTATCCAATTTCAGATTACTTAATATTAGGGACTATAGTCTGTGGAGAACCAGTCCAAAGACTTTTGTAGATGAATTTCATTATCCCTAAAGAGTACAATTGTGGAGTAAGAAGATAAAAAGACTCACAATTATTCAACAAAAGGTGAGTTTTCCATTGTTAACTTCCTTCAGGATGGTGTTAATCAATTTGTTAGACTAGATTAAGGGATAATTGATAGTAGATCATCTCTAATGAGATATCTGCGCAACTTCACCTACTGATATCCTTTTATTCCCTGATCCACAATGACATTTAATCTTTTACACACCTTACTACTCAAATCTGATTAAATAATAAATCATCGTGTAGTTTGGCACAATCTTGTGGTAGCCAAGTAAGAGACAACTTGTGGGTGTTGAGTAGAGCAGACAGTTTCATCCACTGATTATGTTATTATTTAATTATTAAAATAGGACATTAGATAATTGATGATAAGTGGATTTTTGCACCACATTGTGGGAGTCATGTATGAAAGACCATCTAATTATTTGATTATGTAATCAAATTATTTAAATCAATGATGACAACATTGTTCTTGGGTCTGGTTTGAGGCCACCTTGGGGAAGTGGATGATGTGGTATCTCTGGTTGTTTGATTATTAAGTTTTATAAAACAATGATTATGTCATCCACAATACCTGGTGTTTGGTGCCAACTTGTGAGATCAAGTATGTCAGATCTTCTAATTTCATAATGAAATTATTTAAAATGATGACATAGGTTAATATGCTGGATCATCTAAATAATTGTATAATTGTTTAAATAAATGATCCTCTTTTCCAAGAAGAGTTCAGTTAAGCTCCATCATGCTGTATTAATTATGCAATATCTTCACATTTGATTGTTTTTTATTTTAAAGGCAATTCTATTTTTACCTCAAATAGCATTATACACTTCTATCATTCACATTGCTCAGAGATTTATTAAACATTAACCTTTTATCAGAGAAATGCTCTGACAATGAAAAGTATTTATGAGTTGTATATGTGTCATTTACCAGTTTCCAGTCTTTTATTTTTTTCTTATTTTACATCTCACTGTTCCCTCTCCCTCCCTCCTTCTGTCCCTCCTTTTCTCCCCCACTTTCTTGCACCCCCTACTGTTCTACCTTCCCAACACCCCCTACTACACATGTTGTGGGATGTTTCCAGAAGGACTAAACTAAATCTGTAAAATCATTTTACGAACTAGGGCCCCCTTCTGCCACTAGGTTAAGGGGGTATTTCTCCATCAGAAATGTGTTCTCAATGTTCATGTGTGCAACAGGGATACATCCTACTTCCACTATCAGAGATCCCTTAGACTGCACAGTCCTTCTAAATGAGACCCATATTCATGTGGTCTGAGTCAGGCCAATACTGGTTCGCAGCTATCAGTCTGGAGTCCCATTAGCTTCTCCTTGTTCAAGTCAACTGTTGCTGTGGATTTCTGTAGCCTGCTCAGGTCATCCCTCTCAGCATCTGTATTCCAGTTTGGCTCAGTGTTTAGCTGTTGGTGTCTGCTTCTGCTTTGATCAGCTACTAGATTAGGGCTCTATCGTTGTGGATAAGTTAGTCATCAAACTCATTATCAGGCAATGGAATTTATGATAGCCTTTCCACACTTGCTCAAATCATTAGTTGGTATCAGTCATGTAGGTCTAGGGACATTTCTCTAGAGTCAGTTTTTTCTTCAAAGTTTTTTATGTGCTCTCTCTCTCTCTCTCTCTCTCTCTCTCTCTCTCTCTCTCTCTCTCTCTCTCTCTCTCTCTCACCTATTTCTCCCCTGACTCAGACTTTCTTGTCCAACATGTTTTGCTCTCTTCCCTTTGTCTTTCTCCTACCACCCTCTCTAATTATTTTCCCATTCCAAATATGCTCAGTATATCAAGTCACTTTTCTTTTCTGTGAGGGACCTTGTATGAATTTCGTAGAATCCTGAATACGATGGTGATCCTTTGCTCTAAGTCTAAAATACATATTTGAGTGAGAACATACTATGTTCCTCTTTTTGTAACTGGGTTACCTCATTCAGGATGGTTTCTTCAAGTTCCATCCATTTTTTTCATTGATTTTCAAGATTCCATCTTTTTTCCCCCACAGAGTATTATTTAGTTGTGTAAATTTGCCACATCTTCTTTATCCATTCTTCAGTTGAGGGGAATCTAGGTTACTTCCATGTTCTTGGTATTACAAATAATGCTGCTATGAATGTAGGTGAGCATATGTCTTTGTTGCATGGATGTGCATCATTTGGTTATATGCCTAAGAGGGGGATTGCCAGGTCCTATAGTAGACTGAATCGCATTTGCATTTTACTGAGAAATTGCCATACTAATCTCCAAATTGGCTGTGCAGTTTGTACTCCTACCAGCAGTGGAGGAGTGTTCCCTTTTCTTCTTCAGCATAAGTTGTCATTGGTGTTCTTAACTTTTGCCATTCTGGCAGGAGAAATATGGTATCTCAGAGAGATTTTGATTTGCTTTTCCCTGGTAGTTAATTATGTTGAGAACTTTCTTAAGTGTCTTTCAGCATTTTTGAATTCTTACCCTGAGAATTCTCTTTTCACTTCTGTACGCCATTTTTTAATAGTGTTATTTAGTGTTTTGTTGACTAGTTTCTTGAGTTCTTTGTATATTTTGAATGTCAGCCCTCTGTCCGTTGTAGGACTGGTGAAGATCTTTTTTCCAGTCTTTGTACTGTCATTTAGTCTAGTCATCTGTGTCTTTGGCCTTAGAGAAGCTCCTCAATTTGAGGAGTTCACATGTATTACTTGTCTGTAGTGGGATATTCACTGTGTCTGCTTCTGTGGCACTGACCACACCCATTGAGGGGTGGAGCCAGGGGCGGAAGTGACCTGTGGAGCTTGGTCTCGGAAGGAGATGGAGAACGGCCTTTTCTGGCAGGACACGGAGAGAGGAGCATCCAGTTTTAACTGCTGTGTTCATCTGTCTGTGTTGTGAGTTGTTTCTCCCTTAATAAATGTCTATTCGACCTATTTGTTTATCCTGACCCTTATTAAACCACAATATTTGTCAATCTCAGTGTCTGTGCTACTAGAGTTATGTTTAGGAAGAAGTCCTCTGTATCAATTTTTGTAAGGATACCTCCCACTTACATTTCTAAGAGGTTCAGTGTGGCTGGATTTATGTTTAGTTGTTTGATTCATTGGACTTGACTTTTATGTATGGTGTCTTTCTGTCGTCTTCTATGTACCATCATGCAGTTTTGCCAGAACCATTTAATGATAATGCTTTGTGCCTCTCATTGTATACTTTTAGTTGTTTTGTCAAAAATCAGGTATTCGTGGGTGTGTAGCTTAATATCAGGATTTTCTATTCGATTTTATTAGTCTACTTGTCTTTCATTGTACCAATACTAGGCTTTTTTAAGGAATGCAGCTCTGTATTGGAGCTCCAAATCAGGGATGGTGATGCCTCCTGAAATTCTTTTATTGTACAGGGTTTCTTTGGCTATCCTGGGTCTTTTGTTTTTCCATATAAAGTTGATTATTATCATTTCATGGTCCGTGAAGATATGTGATGTTTTTTATAGGTGATTTCATTGACTCTGTATATTGCTTTTGGAAAGAGTGCCATTTTTACTATATCCTACCTATCCAAGAGCATGGGTGATCTGTCCATTTTCTGGTACCTTCTTTAATTTCTTTCTATAAAGACACAAAGTTCTTGCTATATAGTTCCTTCACTTGTTTGATCAGCTTTAACCCAAGGTACCTTATGTTGTTACTGCCTATTTTAAATGGTAATGCGGCTATGATTTTTTTCTCAGCCCCATTTCCATCTGAATAAATTAGGGCTACTGATTTTTGTGAGTTTATCCTGTATCCTGCTAGTTTGCTGAAGGTGTTTATCAGCTGTAGGAGTTCCATTGTAGAGTTTTTTGGGTTGCTTATATAAACTTTCATATCATCTGCAATTTGACTTCTTCCTTTCAAGTTTGTATTCTTTGATCTCCTTTTGTTGCTTTAGCTAAAACTTCAAGTACAATATCAAATAGATACAGAGAGAGAAAGGACAGCCTTGTCTTGTTCCTGAATTTAGAGGAATAAGCTTAAGCTTCTCTCCATTCAGTTTGATGTTGGCTGTTGATTTACTGTATATTGCTCTTATTATGTTTAGATATGTTACTGTTATCCCTGATCTCTCCAAGACCTTTATCATGAAAGGGGGTTGAATTTTTTCAAAGGCTTTTTCAGCATCTAGGGAGATGATCATGTTTTTTCACTTTCAGTTTGTTTATATGGTGGATCACATAGATAGATTTTCATATGTTGGACCATCTCTGCAACCCAGGTATAAAGCCTACTTGGTCATCATGGATGATATCATCACATATTTTGATGGTTTAAATCGAAGATGATGTCATTTTTCATGACTGGAGTCTGCCAATTCTTCCCTGCCAGTTAAATGTCACATCACCTATTGATTTATTTTGAGAGTTAGCAATTACTTATTTAATTATTTAAATGATGATTGATTATTTTAGGCTCCAGTTATCTGTCAAGTACATGTTTAGAGATTTGGAAGTTGCAGCCATGGGCACAGTAGACTCTGAATGCCTTATTCATCACCCAGAGTGCTAGGGATGCTGGAAGATTGAGTCCAGAAGATTCATGGTGCTCACCATGAAGAAGTGAAAGGACTCCACCATGGCAAGCATGGTGGTTTGGATCTTTGCCTTCTTAGTTTTCCTCCACAACCTCATAATAATTGTGTTCTACTATTAGAAGGAGAATCAATGGCACAAGATGTGCAGGGCCATCAAAGTTGCCTCATGAAGGATGACATGCTAGAACATGGATGAGCTACACTTTCAGCTCTGCTGGTGACAATGCTGTTGTTGCCATCTTTGCAGCTGTTACCAACATTGTAGCCACTACTGCTACCCCAGGTATGGGCTCATAATCCCAAATCCTGCAGAAACATAGCAAGATTCAGTGACTTGCAATTAGGACAGCCAACTTAGTTCATCTGGCAAGGAAATCTGATTATCTGATTATTATATCACTGAAATTAAAAATTGGTGATGACAGTATCCTTCATCAGATCTGGCATGTCCTCCATGAATTTGATGATGTAAAATGTCCAACTGTTTAAATATTAAAACATTTAATTATTAAAATTATTTATGACATAATCTGTGATCACTGAAATTGGTGGAAACTTGCTGGAGTCAAGAGTGTCAAACCGTCAAAGCATATTGATTATTTCATTATTCAAATCGGCCTTTACCAACACAAGGGAGAGTGAAGTCTGTAATCACCACGTTGGCGTTAATTGTGGCATGTCATTTCATTATTTAATTATTTAAATTAATGATAATATCATTTGGTTATCTCCCCAGTGATGAATTATGAGACATATTCTCATTATGAGACATGATGTCATTGTTCATTCATTTTCTTATTAAAATCTATGATTAAATAACCAGTGATCTCTTAGGTTTGCTCCATCTTGTAGGATTCAAGTATAAAACACCATATAATTTTTTAAAATTTTTATTCATTACTTATTACAATCTATCTTTATCCAGTCATTGATCACTGGAGGTTCGAGCCTCCTTGTGTGAGTCAAATGTGCCAGACCATCACATCATCTGTTGTTATAATTATTTAACTATTCATTTAGGTCATTAAATAATCAAAGATCACTGGAATCTTGTCCCATCTTGTGGGATAAAGTATTCTAGATAATCTAATTATGTAATTAAATTATTTAAATGAACAATAACAATATGAACCCTGAAGTATGACCTTGGGAGTTACTTGGTTATTTAGTCATTGAAATAGATCCTCATATCAGCCATGATACCTAGAGTTTGGTTCCACTTTGTGGGTGTTAAGAATTAAGACTATCTAATTATTTATTTAAATTATTTTAAATTATATAAATGATTATATAAAACATTACTCTTGGAAGAGTTTAGTGTGACTCCACCACATTGGATTGAGTATGCAACACTGTCTCATTTTTCAATTATTTTATAATTATATATTAATTATTTCAATCAATGATAATGTCATGCTTCATGACTGGATTATGGCCCATAATCCCTGGGATATAATTGTGTGTCAATATTTAATTATCTAAAGTATTACTTCCTTGACAATTACTGGAGTTTGGTTCCATCTTATGGAAGTTAAGTATGCAGGGCCATACAATTATTTATTTATTTGATTAATCAAATGATGATGGGGTCATTAATGAGGGGTTTGGCAACAGTGCAATGGACACAGCAGATGATTGGTGCCAGACGCAACTACCAGAGAATGAGGGACACTGGGAGATCCAATGATTACTGACTATATAATAATAGATTTTAATGATTAAATGATGAAATAATTTTAAAACCTGGACAATGTCACATCATCAGTTTCTGAGAGAATAGACTAGAACTGATTTATGAAAGACACAGTCATCACCGATTTTAAAAATTCAATAATTTAATAATTATATGATCAGAGGATCTTGTCTAATAAACTGTCTTGGGCTGATGGTATGACACTCAACCAAGTCACTGTAGTCATGATGAGGCTGCTGGGATGGCTGCTGCCACAGCAGCAGACGCTCTGGTAGAAGTGATGGAGGTACCTTCACAGGCAGAGCCAACAGAGAACAACTCCTCAACCTCAGTGATGTCATCCCCAGCAATGCTGTCTTGGCAACAACTATGATGCTGCATGTGCTTGTCCTTCTCATGTAGTGGCCAGAGAAGGCCAGGATGTGGAAGGAGAGCTCCGAGGTGACCCCTGTGACTCCCACACTCCACAATGGCTTAGTCATAGTGTGACTCTTCCTTTATGTGGAAACCTTGATTCATCTGGACTCAATCTCCCAATTTCCCATTTGGGAAATGAGCCATCAGAGTGTGTGTGTGTGTGTGTGTGTGTGTGTGTGTGTGTGTGTGTGAGAGAGAGAGAGAGAGAGAGAGAGAGAGAGAGAGAGAGAGAGAGAGAGAGAGAGCACATTTGTGTCTGTGTCATGACAGGCCTGTCTACGAGCTCATGGCTCTCCACACATCTCCACCCAATGGACTCACAGAAGGCCCTTTGTAATCTTACAGCAGAGGTCTTTAGCAAGGTTTGTAGAGATGGAGAATAGGAAGAGATTAGACAATGTTGTCTCCAGGTGTCCGTGACAGTGGTCTTCATCTAGCAGTCATCTTATAACATATCAACATTGTGAAATTGTGCTTCTGTATTCTTTTGTTGTTCATAGAAGCTCAGCTCTCTGTTGTGCATTGAAAATAATTTCCCTACAGAATATGGTATATCATCTGGGTCCAGACAGGTCTAGCTGCCCTGGATGCCATGGATGGTAGTGTATATGGAGCCACAGATATTGGAGGAGGTAGATATGAAAGGGCACAGGTACAAGGCAAGATGGAACTGTCTGTGTAGTTTCAGTTGTTTTGGTTTGGGATGATGTTTAATCAGACAGGTTGATGTGCTGTCCAATTCTATCAATGGGTGCTTGCTTATTTTACATGTGTCCAGTACCCTGAAGGGAAAGGATGAAGGCATCATTTCATGACACCTAGAATTTTGTGAGAACTCCCTGTGTAAGACATGGGTTTATATATGCTTTAAACATAGTGCTGTGACAACGGAGAATATATCTACCCTAGGTGTCTAGTTTGCCTTTCTTCAGACCAAGTGAAAAACCTTGTGACTATCCATGGTCACAGATAGATGTATTTATACATAAGATACAGAAATTCCCATGTAAGAGAGGGTTTTGAGGCCTTTGGAGAAAGGAGAGGGAAGATTCCTAAATAAGGTCAGGTGAAGTGTGTGGAGTGGGGGGCTGTGGACAGGATATAGATTGTACCAGACCTGAAAACATCTAACAATGGTTGTGTGGTAATGCCAGCCCCTGGTAAGCAAGGGTCAGATGAGATGAAGGGCAGATGAAATGGAATGTTTTTTTTTTTAAAGTATCCCTGTGTCCACATCTAGGCAGCCTATTTTCTGAGACAAGCTCATAGATGTTCTAAGACGCTTGATGGTTCCTGCTACAGATGATATGGGGCAGCATTCTATCTAAGCACTGGTAGAGAGGTATCATGAGAATGATGACAAGTGTTCTCGTAGCCATTCTCCTTTAAAATATGTACATCACCAAACTGGATACCTCATGAATGCACACATTTGCCTGCAATTTGGTGGTGTCCATCCCTGACATGCTTTCTGCAATGTGGGAACAAAATGCTTGGCTTAGGGATCCATTGAGGTGGGTTGTCCTCACCCCAATGTCACCTGCACATCGTCCTATTTGCCCTGTACTCTTGGATACCACAACCCTGCTCTACTACTTGACCTGTGTCAGCCTGGGACTCCATTTCATGGCTGCCATGGTGACTGAGAAGTTTGTTTTTCCCAGTACACAATGATCTAGCAGACCAAAGGCCATCCTGGCAGCTGAGGTGATGATGGAAGGCCATTGTTAAGCAGATAACTGCTGGATCTCAGGTATTTGTGGGCAGTGTACTTCAGATTAACTTGACTGGGAAGCTAGGGACTTCACAGATGCCCCAGTACCCACATCCATTAGCATAGTTGTTAAGGTCCTCCCTTATGTTACAGGCTCTCAGGCCATTTCTGTAGGCTTCATTAAGGGTGATGTGTAGGCTTGCCTGTAAGCATACCAGTGTTCCCTCTTGTGGTATTATGAGGCATGACAGAATCCAAAAACAAATTGTTTCAGGGCAGTGAAGTAAATAATCCTGTGAGTTCTGAGTCCCCCATTTCTTCCCCTATCCCTGTCCTTCCTCAACCCTTGGTATTCATCTTTTGCAGCAATCCAAGTGTTCTGTTTCTGGACAGCCTTGCTTGTTCTTTGGTTATTTTGGTTTATGATGCAAAAAGATTTTGTTTGTCTGGTTTTTTTGTTTGTTGTTAATTTGAAAATGCCTGAGCGAGGGCACAACAATGTCCTTTAGAAGCTACCATTCTGGGTGCACTACTGCCATCATACAAAAAGTATTTGCAGAACATTCCAGCATGTCCTGGTATTTCTGTGTCATGTCTGCCTAGGGAGGACCTCTCAGTGCTGGACCCACAGGACCTACACAGTTTTCCTGAATTCTCCTTGGCACAGGGCAGTGCTTGGAGGAATCAGGGTCCAGGTGCCCCAGTCCAGCCACCATAGGCTTAGCTTGCTGTTCCAAGAACACTCAGTGTAATGGGTACAGAGTGGCCATGTCAGGCAAGATCACTGGCCAAGTCTACAAAGATATTGCATCCTGGACTGTATCTGCACTGATGTGGGAAATTCTGCCTCCCGCTACCTGCAGCTTGTGCACAGTAAAACTGCCTCCCCCAGTTTTTCTTGAACATGCCCAGCAGCAACCACTCCTATCTTTTGGAAAGCAGTGCCCAGTATTTCTGGCCTATATTCAGGGTTTCAGGGCCAGATTGTCATTTTGGACAGATTTCTTCCTTGCATAACTTCTTGATTGCCATACTTTCCCTTCATTTTCTGTATGGCTTTTCTTCATTTTTTTTCATGCTATTCTTCTAAATGTAGGGTACAGGTATATTTCAGTGACAGAGTCCTGTTAGAAAGTTTCTTATCCAGTGAACAACACTTGCATACTTAAAGAGGTCTGGGAGGCACCACTCTCATGACCATATGCAAACTGGCATGCATTTCAGGGCATGGAGTATGCGTAGAAGCATCCAGTGTACATTTAGGATGGAAGCATATCCAAACGAAATCAGGCAGACCTGTGGGTATCATCCATACCAGGCAGAATTCTTGTCTCTACCTCCCCAACAGGCTTCCTCTCTGATGCAGGGCACCCATGCAAGTGTCATTGCATGAGTTTTCCTAACTACCACACCTTGCCTGAAACCTAGGAAGAATACCCAAGATCAAAGATCGAAAGCCTGTTGTCCTGTTTTTCCCTGTCTAGGTGTCTTTTCAGATGTTAGAGTATTGAGATAAGTTCTGATATTCAAAGACTGCACTATCTGGGGAATCAGATACTCTCTCTCTCTCTCTCTCTCTCTCTCTATATATATATATATATATATATATATATATATATATATATATAATTATGACATGTTGTCTGGGATTATTCTTTGTGTGTTCCCTGGGCAGGAAGTTCTAGGATAGCCCATAAGAATTCCCAGAGTGATAATAGTGTGCACTGTTGTGGTGGTCTGCTAAGGGTTTAAAGGGACTGAAAGTGGGCAGTAATAGGAAGCCTTCCAGTGTACCATGCTTTACCTCCAGCTATGGTGGCCACAGAATCAGCTTTGAATTGTCCTGTGTTTGTGTTTATGTGCGTGTACCTCTGTGTGTGTGTGTGTGTGTGTGTGTGTGTGTTGTTGTGTGTGTGTATCTGTGTGTGTACACACACGTGGTATTTGAAGGTGTGGCTTGGTGACTGAGTATGTTTTGTGGAAATCTTACAAAAGATGGCAGTACCCTAAATAGTACTGGCTAGTTGGGCAGAGAGTACTTCACACATCTCCCTTAGACTACCTCTGAACACACTCTTAGTAGCCTCAGAAAAGATTCCACCAGGATGCTAGTGGAAAGGCAGAGTTTCAAAAGATTAGACTGGGTTATGTCCTGGAGGCAGAGAGGTGTTCTTTTTTTTGGAACTATCTTCAAGATCTCATTAGTTTGGAGGATGGTCTCTGTATATGGGAGAATTGCCGTCTGTTTGGGAGCAGAAAATCATTTCCCTACTGAATATGGATTAATATCTGAATACTGGCAGACATAATTTAATGGGTGCTAGGGATGTAAGTATAAACAGGATCCAGGGATAGAGAGGCACAGAGACAGAAGATGAGTTATCTGTGGAAATGGATATATACATGGATAGAGAAAATGAAATATGGGGTGAAAACCTGTGTGTTCTGTTTTTTTTATGGACACTTTTTCCTGTTCCATTGATATATGACCCTGACTGGCAAGTGTAAAGTCATCTTGAGTGTTACTTGTGAGGACACATGGAATTTGTGGTAAGTAACTGACGATAATGGGGGGGGGTAAACATGTGCTGTAGGCATCCTGATGTAACAATCAAGAATTGCTTATTTCTCCTAAGTGTCTAGGTTGCCTGGCCTCTGTCCACTTTAATCTCTTCAGAGAACTCTGATTCCCCTGTGTTCCTAGACCAGCCCACTGGAAGATGGGTGTCTACAGAGGATATCTGTAGTGAGTTCCATATCTGAATGAATTTAAGGACTGTGGGAAACAAGAGTTTCCTTAAAGGATCCTAAGTGGAGGATGCCAGGGTCTAATTGAATACACATTGACTAAGACTTATAGAAGCCCATTGAGAACAAAATTGCAAAGTAGCCATAGTGGATATCTTTAGAAACTATGTGGTGGTAGTGATGGGAGATGTTATTCTGTATATATGTTTCTCATACTGGTTAATAAAGCCCTGTGGCCAATAGGAAACAAGATAGGCGGGGCTAGGAGACCAGGAGGAGGAGAGAGGAAGTAGTGGGGTCAAGATGTAGCCCGGGAAGAAGGAGCAGGACGCCTGCCGTGCGGCTCCCCGATAAGACGACCACGTGGAAATACTTAGATAAGTAGAAATGGGTTAATAATTAAGACAGAGCTAGCCCATAAACAGTAATGGTAATTTGCCAACAGGATTGTATCAAATACAGAGTCTCTGAGTGTTATTTGGGGCCCACGTGGCCGCAGGACAGGGAGGCCGGCAGGGAGACCTGCCGTAACATAATGGTGTCAGAAGCGGGATTGAGAACTTTCGCTTAAAACTTAACAAAAGCTTAAAAAATAGTTTTTAGAAACAAGGGAACAGAGACTTCTTGGTAGCAGCATTTTCTTGATTGGATTTGTTTTGCTATAGACAGAGATTTGCGCGGCTACTTTAAGGGAAGTTTCCAAAATTAGCATAAGCGGCAAAAAGCAGCCTGGCTTTTAAAGAGCTCTGCTAACAATTCATTGGTGTGTAGGAGAGCTGCAATAAAGGTTTACACTGTGTTTTAAAAAATACGCTGGCTTGGGAGAGAAAAAGAAACAGGATACAATGGTTTAAAAAAGAAAAAAGGAAGTAGAATTAATCCTAGTACTCGGCAGACAGAGGCAAGCAGATCTCTGTGATTTCAAAGTAAACCTGGTATGGAGTGAATTCCAGGACAGATAAAAGTTACACAGAGAAACCCTGTCTCAAAATATGCAAAAATAGAAGTAGAATAAATAGAGTAATAAGAAAGCCACGTAAAGATGGAAAACACAGAGAGATTTTGGATACTATACACACTTCTGTTGTCTTTAAATTATTTGATTGCTGAGAAAACAACTACTGATAAAAGAAATGCTGCTGGATTAATTCAATTTATATATTTTAAAAATGCTTTGACTCCAAAATTTAAGCCTAAGGACAAGCTACTAGGGAAAAGGATTTTTATTTTTGTTTCCACAGAAAATGAAAAGCTATGGATTCTTTCCAGACTTATGTGGTTTGATCAAGCCAGACCCCCTGAAACAGCTCCCCAGATGATCAAACATTCAAAGCAGGTGAGACAAAGCCTTGCACACTACAGCCAAGATTTCTGCATCTTCTTTGGACCCCCATGACAGCGCCCTCTACCAGCAGGAAGTGGTTTGGAAAGAACGACGCCCAAATTCCCAAATATTGTTTATAAATGTTTGTTTTCATTTAAATGGACTTGGTTATAAATGGCTATAACCACAAACAATCTTTTTAAAGGTAAAAAGGGAATTATGGTATAGATATGAATACTTTGCTTTGGAATGGATTTTCTTTTATTGATACAATTTAAGGTCAATTTTGTAATATGTATATTTCTCCTCTTGTTTAGGTATTGTGTTTATATAGCTCATTTAGAAATGTAATGTATAATTTAGTACAGATTAGAGAGTTACCTATGATAGTTAAAACTTAGAGTTAAGTTAGTTTGGATTTCAAGATATGCAGAGATGTATTTGAGATGAATAGGCATTCTTCAAACCTTTCAAAGACCTACAGAATATGGCATTTAAAATGGTTTAGGGATTTTCTTGACAGTGAGGCACAACTGCTCCTGGTAACACCACCTACAGAAGAAAGGAAGATGGACATCGAAGAAACACATTATGAAGTTTGCTTCTAATATGGCAAGACTAGCCATTTGAGCTAGGCACTTCTCTTGTCTAGACTGTTTGACTTTATGTTGTAGAAACTGGACATGCAGGACCCACAAAAAGGTGACTGCTGATGCAAGATGGACATTGCTACAGGATTCCTGCTTCATGGAAGAGGCTGCCAGACAGCCAGACAGTCTCCAGGACACAGAGAAAAATGACTGACACACTGTCAATACAGGTGGACAGTTTAAAGTTTCCTGCTTTGTTGAGGAATCTGGAGACACACTATGGCCTATGGGCTGAAGATGGAACATTACAGAAGAACTTCGGGTGACTGACCAGGCAAGGCATTGTCTCTGTCATTTCTAGAGTTTATATATTATCCTTCTGTGGTCTTTGATGGAGTTGAAGACAGATAGTTATGGTTACAGTTTTCCTTAGTTAGGATTAAAGATAAGTTACATATAGGAATTTAGACTCACAAAGATAGGATAGATGATATTTTCTTTAAGTCTTACAAAATGTTAATGGACTAAATATTGTTTACTGTGATTCTTATTTGATAACTATTGTATGGTACATTTTACTATGTTAAGGTTAAACCCCTTCTTTTACTTTAGACAGAAAAGAGGAGATGATGGGAGATGTTATTCTGTATATATGTTTCTCATACTGGTTAATAAAGCCCTGTGGCCAATAGGAAACAAGATAGGTGGGGCTAGGAGACCAGGAGGAGGAGAGAGGAAGTAGTGGGGTCAAGATGTAGCCCGGGAAGAAGGAGCAGGACGCCTGCCGTGCGGCTCCCCGATAAGACGACCACGTGGAAATACTTAGATAAGTAGAAATGGGTTAATAATTAAGACAGAGCTAGCCCATAAACAGTAATGGTAATTTGCCAACAGGATTGTATCAAATACCGAGTCTCTGAGTGTTATTTGGGGCTGGCGCGGCTATGGGCCCAGACTGGCGGTCTGTTGGGCTAGCGGAAACATACACGCTACAGTGGTAGTCCACATCTTTAGTAAAAGGAGATAAGATTAATAACTTGAGAAATCTTTGTAAGGCGAAGTCCAACAGTCTGCATGAAATGTATCCAGTCTTAATAGAAATATCTCACAATTGGCCCAGGTTGCATGTCTGTGGGTGCCATTTCTTCATGTCCACTATGTCCTTTGATTATTATGTGTCGAGGGGTTTTTCTTTTTAAATTTGGTTCTAGTATTTTTGTTGATCTGTATGCTTCTTGTACTTTCATAGGCTTGTCCTTCCACACATTGGGAAAGTTTTCTTAAATGATTTTGTTGAATATGGTTTATGTACCTTTGAGCTGAGCTACTTCTTGTTCTCCTATGCCCACTATTCTTAGGTTAGCCCTTTCCATGTTGGCCCATATTTCTGGGATATTTTGTGTTAAGGATTTGATGGATTTAAGAATTACTCTGGTCAATGAATCTGCTTCCTCTACTTTAACTTCAGCTCCTGAGATTCTGTCTTCGATCCCTTGCGTTCTGTTTGTTATGTTTGCATCTGTAGTTGTTCATTGTATTCCAAAGTTTACTATTTGCAGCAATCCCTCAGTTTGTGTTTTCTTTATTATCTCTATTTCAGTTTTCATGTCTTGAACTGTGTGAATTGTTCCTTCCGATGTTTGATTTTCTTTTTTCTTGGTTATGGAATTTGTGGCA
>JANBXA010000072.1:0-51973 GCA_030556225.1 Cricetiscus sungorus | reverse complement strand
TGATTTAAATAATTATAATGAAACGATGTGCCACAATTATCTCCAAAAGGTGTAAAAATCCACTTATAATCTGTTACCTAATATCCTATTTTAATAATTAAGTAATTGCATAAAGAGAGGATATCCATCTATAGTGACTGAGAGCTTTGCTGGGTATTTTAACATGGACTTTCATCCGTGTGCTCATAGTATTTGTAGAAAATGTGTCTGAAATTTCTGGCCTTGAGAATTTACATTGAAAGTAAGTTTCAATTTTTGAAAGATCTGGCCTTATATGTTGTCTGGCTTTTTTCCTTTGGTGCCCTTAATATCCTTTCTTTATCCTGTATCTTAGTTGTTTTATTATGTGGTGAGGGGACTTTTGGGGTCAAGTCTATTTGGTGTTTGGTATGCTTAATGAACTTTCATTGGCGTGTTCTTCTTCAAATTGAATGTTTTCTTCATGTTTTTTTGTTGAATATGTTTTGAACCTTTGAGCAGGGCTTCTTCATCATCTTCTTTGACTTATTCTTAGGTTTGGTCTTTTCACAGTGTCCCATTTTTTACTGCATTTTTGTGTTTATGATTTGTTGGACTTAAGATTTTATTTGGTTGATGAATCTATTTTCTCTAGTTTATCTTAAGAGCCTGAGATTGTGTCTTCCATCTTTGTATTCTGTTGGTCATGCTTGGGTTTATAGCTCCAGATTATCTGTCAAGGAATTTTTCACTGTGCAAAGAATGTGGAATACCTCAAAACAGATCATTGGTTGAAGAACACAGGTGAAGAGCTGAAATATAGGTCTATCCATTATAAAACCTTAGATGTCAGCATTCATTGGAGATGAGGTTTCTGTCTTTAAAGCCTATGGTGCATTGGAAGTTTAAAGCCTATACACCACAGTGAAGAGCAGTTTCCAATGCAGGTGACAACTTTAAAATTGTTTACCAAAAGAAAGCAGAAAGCATAAACTATCCACCAGTTCTTTTTGGTAGGCAGATTAAGCAGTGATGCATAATTACACCAAGCAAGGGGTCTATTTGAATTACTGTACAAGGAAGAAATACTCTGTGCCACTTTATACATATTCACCAGAGAATTGAGTTATTTCTGAGTACACAGGATCAAATAGAGTATGCCCTGGCTATTACTTGCTTCTCTAAACCCCCCTCCTCCCTGGAGTCTCAAATGGTGTAGAGTATTCTAGTATCTACTCTTGATTTTGAGGTCACACATTTTTTTGTGGAAAATAGGTTATATATAATTTTTAGATTATTATGTTATACAATATTGCTCCCTCTGTTTCAATAATTAAATGATTAAGTAATTTAAAAAAATGGAAGTTTTCTCATCATCATATCCTGAGAGTATGCACTAGAATGGAGCCATGAAGGACACAGCCATCACTAATTTTAAATATTCAATAATTTAGTAATCAGATGATCAGAAGATCTTGTCTAATGAACTCTATTGGGTGGATTTCGTGACAATACAACAAGTAACTGCAGTCATGATGAGGCTGCTATGGTGACTGGGTCCACAGCAGCAGGGGCTGTGGCAGCAGTGATGGAGGTGCCTTCACCTGCAGAGGCAACTCCTTACTCTCTGTGATGTCATCCCCAGCAATGCTGCCTTGGCAACCACTATGATGCTTCCTTTGCCTCCGGTGCTGCTGCTTGTCCTTCTCATAGTAAAGGGCAGTGAATCAGGGATGTGGATGAAGAGCTGCAAGTACCCCTTGAGATTGCTACACTCCACACTTGATTTGGTCATGTCATGATGCTTCCTCCAGGTGGGATTCTGGCCATTTGTGGAATATGCCCTCCCATGAGTAAGAGAGAGAGAAAGAAAGAGAGAGAGAGAGAGAGAGAGAGAGAGAGAGAGAGAGAACCCTTGTTTCTGTGTCATGCCTAAAAATTCTAGGAACTCATAGCTCCCCACATAGCTCCTCCAAATATACCTACAGAGGGCCTTTAGTAATCATACTGTTGATGTCTCAGGAACATCTGTAGAGTGGGAGAATTGGAATACATTATACAAGGTAGTCATCAGGAGGCTAGCGCACTGGTCTTCAGCTAGCAGTCTTCTTAGAAGATATCGAGAGTGTGAAGAAGGGGCTCTGTACTCTGTCGGTGTTTATATGAAACTGGGTCTCTTTTGTGTATTGAAAAGCATTTCCCTATAAATTATGGTATATCATATGGGTCCAGACTGGGCTAGCTGTCCCGGATACCATGGGTGGGAATATATATAGGAGCCAGGGGGGGAGACACCGATAGTGAAGGAGGTAGCTATGAAGGTGGACAGATAAAAGGTAAAAGAGATCTGTGTATGCAGGTTCAGGTGTTCTGGTGTGGGGTGGTCTTTTTCCTGCAGGTTGATGAGATGTCCCATTCTGTCTATAGACAATTGTTTCTTTTATATGTATCTGGTGCCCTGGAGGTAAAGGGTGAAGGGACCTAAAGATGCATCCTGTGGGGACACTTGGCATTTTGTGAGAAGGCCCTGTACAATACAAGGTAGGATATATGCTGTAAGCACCCTGTTATGACAACAGAGAGTTATATATTTCCCCTAGGTGTGTAGCATGCCTTACCTAAGACCACTTGAATCTCTTGTGCCTATGACAATAAACACATATAAGATCCAGAAAGTCCTATGTGTGAGTGTCGCTTGTGGACATGAGAGAAAGGAAAGAGAAGTTTCCTATGTAGTGTCTGCTGAATGGTGTGGATTGGAAGGCTGGGACAGGAGGTGTATTTTAACAGATCTGAAAATATCTAAAAATGGGGGTCTGGTGATTCCTAGGTTATGTTTTGGTAGGGGACCCTGAGTTAGCCTTTAGTAGGCAAGGAGGAAGGTGGGATGGAATGTTTATTCATTTAATGTGTCCTTGTGTCCACATCTAGGGAACTGGGCGGCCTGCATTCTGGGACAATATCAAGGTTGATCCATGAAACTGATCGTTCCTGCTTCAGATTATGTGGTGGTAGCATTTCACCTGAACATGGTAATGAAGACCAAAATTTCAGGTTTGTCAGCTCTACATCATGAAACTGGTTACCTCATGAGTGCACACATCTGCCTTTAGTTTAGCTTGTTTCCATCCCAGACAAGCCTTCTTCCTGGTGGGAAGAGAGTGCTAAGCTTAGGGCCTCTATATGTTTGGTTGTTCTCACCTGTATATCACCTGTTTACCTTCTATTTGCATCTACTATTGGATACCACAATCCTGCCTCTTACCATCCTTCTGTCCATCTGTTAGCCCATTTTTTGCCTGTAAGGCTTGACTATAATTTGGTTTCCCCAGTGTGCAATTATCTAGCTGACAAAAGGTAAGCCTGCCAGCTGAGGTGATTACAGATGGCCATGGTTAAATACATAGATTATGAATCCCCGATGTTTATGGGGAGTGACCTTCATAATAACTTGGATGGCAAGCTAGGGGCATCACTCAGGCCCAATACCCATGTCAAGGAGATTGGTTAGTAAGCACCTCCTTTATGCTACAGACTGGCATGTTGTTTTTGTAGGCTTCACTGAGGGTGGTATGAAGGCTTGCCAGTAAGCCTACCTGTGTTCCCTCTTGGGGTCTTCTGAGGGATGGCAGGGTCCAAAAACGATCGTTCCTGCTTCAGATTATGTGGTGGTAGCATTTCCAAGACTGAATGCATGGTTTTTAGTTATTTGATGAGTTATGGATTTTTGTCATCATTTAGGGGGAATATAAATTAAAAGGGAACATTAAATTTAAATATTTTGCAGTGGTATTGGCTATGGTATAGTAATACAAATATAAAGCTTTTTATTTTCCTTTACTGGATGTATGTTTCTACTCTTAAGTTATTACACTTATGCAACTTATTTTAAAATCAATGTGTAATAAAACAATGCTGGTTGGTAGTTAGTCTTCTGTAGTAACAAAACATGTGGATATATGAGGCAAGATTTCGAGGTTAAACATGCATATTTAGATAAATCAATAAAAAGATTTTCATAATGTGGCATTTAAGATGTTTAATAACCTAAGTCTTTTCATGACAGTGAGACGTGTCTGCTCCACTCGGCACAAATTTATTTCATAAATGTATGATGGGCATCGAAGTGCCTTCATATAGAGGTTACTTTCATAGTGTCAAAACTAGTCATTTGGGCAATAATCTGCTGACTTGACTCCTGATAGTATGATGTACAAACCAGGCAAATGAAAAAGATTACTGAACTCTGCCAATACAACATGGGACAATTCTTCTAAATCCATGTGTCACAGAAAAATATGCCAGCTATTCTAGTCCTCTATTATTTCTAAAGTTTTGGAGATGGCTTACACTGCACTTCCTGTTTACTCAGGAAATATAATCTTGTGGAATCTTTGATGGACTTAAAGAGTAGATAGTTATAGTTACAGTTTTCCTTAGTTATGACAGAAGATAAATTATGAACAGAGCTTTGTGCTCATCAATGTAAGAAAGATAATTGAGTGAATTATCTCTAAATTTCCCAAATATGAATGTTTGGATATTGTAGATGTAACTTCCACTCGATAAGTGGTCATATTGTAATTAGGTTCAGTTAAATCTTTTTTTTTTTTTTTTTTTTTTTTTTTAGAACTACACACCATCCTCCAGTTCCGTGCAGACAGCACAGCCTTCTTGTCACCACCATTCCTGCATGAGTAAGAGCTCAGCAGGGCCAGGGCCTCCAAGCAGGCTGCAAGGGGCTCACAGAGGCTGCCATTGACCGCTGACTTAGCCAGGGGCAGTGAAGCAGTGAGCACGGGCGGCGGTTGGCGGCGCTATTCATGCCTGAAGGACAACAGTCCCGATGGGGTTCGCGACTCAGGCCCCACCAGGACGAGTTCGCCCCCACGGCCAGCCAGGCCAGCGTGGCACTAAGTAGAGCATGAGGCCGAGCAGCACCAGGCCAAGTGCCATGGCTCCCACTTATCCTCCGCAGCTATGGATCCACCTCTGGCCTCCCTGGGCTCTGCCAGCCACCACAGCTGCTAGAGACCAGGTAAGAAGGGGAAATGTTGCAGCGTGGTGGAAGTCCACCCATTCCTGAGTACAGAGAATTACTTCTTAAGAGTGGAAATCCACCAACAATAATCTTTGAACAGCTTTTGTACACACTGTGTTCTAGGATATTACGTATCCTTGATGGGTATGGTTGCCAGCTGATGTCCCAATATTCATGAATTTTTTAAATGGCATATTTGAGATACTAATAGAGGAGGACCTTCATGACTTTGGTGTTAGATATTAAAATACAGAAAATAAAGTTTAATTTCAGTTGCTTCTTTCTTGTGGGTCTAATGATAGAGCCAAAGAAAATTCTACTGGGTATGTAAGCAAACAATTATAATCAAAATTCACAATCTAATAGCACCATCCAGATTAAAATCATTCCCATCATCAGTCATGACTCAATTTTATAACCTCATTTCCCTTTTTCTAAAGACAAAAACACATCAGTCAATTGTAACTGTTTTTATTTCTCCTATTCCATAGATAAATGTTGCATCTGCCGTTAAGCTAAAAAACAATTGAAGTCATCAACATAACATTCCAGGAGATTGCCAAGCCCTTGAGTCTATGCAGATACTGCAGCTTTCATGTTATGAGAATGAAGACAGCACCACTGTTGTGCCTGTGACTTACACAAAGGATTTTCACTCAAATGAAAGTATGTTATCCTAGTCACAAGGTATAAGGGGAGCATGAACACATGGACAAATTAGACATAATGAATATAAAAGGTAACTGAACAATTCACCAAGTACACATAATCAGACTTGTACAGACAAACAAACATACATATCCACAAACACAAAAATACAATCACTGAAATACCCATCCCCCAAACACAAGTGACACAGATGGTCACATAGATTCCAAACCACAGAAAACAAGAGCTAATAGTTTTCTCATAATAGCCCAAAAGTAAGCCTGTACATCCTAAGAAATGCCTCTACAGAGGAAACCTCATTATTATTATTTAGATTCTTGTTGATATCTTTGGGAAATTCAAACATGTTTATTACCTAGTGTCATCCTATACTCCCTCAGTGCCAAGTAGAATCCAGGGTGGGTACTTTGTTGCTATCAACTGGTATCCATGATGTCCTCATTCTGGGAGTTCACACGAGGTAGCTATTTATTTCCACTGTCAGATCAACTATTTCCACATGGTTTTCAGACAAAGGACGCATCTGGTTAAAAACAAGTATAGTTACCTATCTAGGCAAAAATAGATGGCACTCATCAGTAGTACCTGGATTATAACCTGTGTTTTCTTGGAAAGGAGTTGTAAAAGCAATACTTTGTCATTTAAAAAATCAAATCATAATGTCTTATGAACATTATAAACATTGTTTCTCCTGTTGTATAAAACATAGAGTGTGGGCTCCCTTGAAATTCCATGGTTTTTCTGAAGCCAATACATATGATAGAAAGAATTATGACATACACTGACAAGTATTTCATTTGTGATCAATACAGCATGTTCTAAAAAAGATGCATTGCTTTGCAAAAGGATGTCTGTAAAGCTATCTCATCTTCGACCATGAAAATTCTACAGGGGTTTTTAGCAAGAAGGGAAGGAACACATACCAATTTTTTTTTATCAAGCTAAAAGGCTTCCACCACCCTGCAATAATTATGTGGATGTAAATTGCTTGGAGAAACATTGTCTGACATGTAATTTGTCCAAGAGCTCAATCTGTATCTGTGCTAATGAAGGGTATTTAAGAATAAAAAAAATATTGAAATAGAGATACAAACCAAGAAAAATTGAATAAGAAGGGAATGAACAACAAAAGAAAATTGGTTGAAAACGAGCAGGAACGAATAATGCACGATACAGGATGGACTGTGTGTAGACAGGTAAGACAGAGAAACTAGGAATTATCAACAATATAGAGGACGGAAAGATAACCTACTAGCTAGTATTTAATTTTGGTTGTGTATTATTATAAATTTACCTTATAAAGGCGAAAGAATTAAATGATAAAAATGTATGAATATGCATTGGAAAATATACAGGTGTTTTTATACTCGCATGAGGATAATTTTATTGTATTATTATTTAATCTAAAAAATTTAAGACAGAATATAAATTGGTAATTGCTTTTATATTATTCTTGATATTACAATATGATCATTTTACTATACCTTACAGCTCCTTGTGGATTCCAAATCCACCTAACCACCCCTGCTTAGTTTGTCCTTTTTAACAAAACATTACTGCTAGTACAGGCTAAATAAGAGTTAGAAAATCCGAGAATAAATATGCCCCAATGTATTGGTGATAACCATGCTGGTCATAATCACACACAAATTTATATGAGCAACTCATGAATGATGACCTTGAGATAAAGAGTCTTCCTTATAATAGAGAATATTTTCTTACCAATTTCTATTCTGTCTTCCTTTTTTAGATTAAATAATAATACAATAAAATAATCCTCATGAAAGTATAAAAACACCTGTATACTTTTCAATGCCTATTCATACATTTTTCTCATTTATTGCTTTTGCCTCTATAAGGTAAATTTACAACAATATACAACAAAAATTAAATACTAGCTAGTAGGTTATCTTTCCATCCTCTTTATTGTTATTAATTCCTTGTTTCTCTGTCTTTCCTGTCTACGCACTGTCCATCCTGTATCCTGTATTATTTGTTCCTACTTGTTTTCAACCAATTTTTTTCTTGTTCATTCCCTTCTTATTCCCTTTTTCTTGGTTTGTTTCTCTTTTTCACTATTTTTTTATTCTTAAATACCCTTAATTATCACAGATAAAGATTGAGCTCTTGGAAAACTCCATATTAGACAATGTTTCTGCAAGCAATTTGCATGCACATAATTATTGCAGGGTAGTGGTAGCCTTTTAGCTTGATAATAAAATTTGGTATGTGTTCCATCCCTTCTTGTTAAAAACACCTGTACAACATTCATGTTCAAAGATGAGATAGCCTTACAGACATCCTTTTGCAAATCAAGGCAGCCTGTTTTGAGAACATGCCATATTCACCACAAATGAAATAATTGTTAGCATATGTCATAATGGTTTTCTATCATAGGTGTTGGCTTCAGAAACACCAGGGAATTTCAAGGGAGCCCACATTCTATGTTCTATACAATAGGAGAAACAATGTTTATAATGTACATAAGACATCACAGAGAAATTTGTTTTTTGAATTGATAAAGTACTGCTTTTAAAACTCCTCTCCAAGGAAACACAGGTTACAATCCAAGGACTGCTGATGAGTGCAATCTATTTTTGCCTAGATAGCTAACTATACTTGTTTTTAGGTAGATAAGTCCTTTTTCTGAAACCATGTGAAAACAGTTGATCTAACCATGGAAATACATAGCTATTCCATTGTGTGAACTCCCAGAATGAGGAAATCATGAATATCAGTTGACACCCACAAAGTACCTCCCTGGATTCTGCTTGCCACTGAAGGAGTATAGGATGACACTAGGTAATAAGCATGTTTGAATTTTCCAAAGATATCAACAATAATCTAAATAATAATGAGATTTCCTTTGTAGAGTCATTTTTGAGGATGTAGATGCTTACTTTTGGGTTATTAAGAGAAAACTATTGGCTTTGGATTCTATATGACCATCTGTGTCACTTGTGTTTGGGGGATGAGCATGTCAATGATTGTATGTTTGTATTTGTGGATGTCTATTTTTGTCTCTCTGTACAAGTCAGAGTATGTGAACTTGGTGAATTATCCAGTTACCTTTTTTATTCATTACTTCTAACTTGTCCATGTGTTCAAGCTCCCCTTAGACCTTGAGACAAAGATAACCTATTTTCATTTGAGAGGCAATCCTTTGTGAAAGTCAAAGGCACAACAGTGGCACTGTCTTCATTCTCATAAAATCGTAGCTGTAGTATCTTCAATAGACTCAAGTGCTCATCAATATCCTGGAATGTTATGGTGATGCCTAAAACTGTATGTTAGCTTTATTGCAGATGTTGCATTTACCTATGGAGTAGGAGAAATGAAGACAGTTACAATTGATATATGGGGTTTTGTCTTTAGGAAAAAGGAAATCAGATTATATTGTGGAGTCATGAGTGCTATGGATAATTTTAGCATGGGTGGGATTACTAGACTGTGAATTTGAGATGAGATCATAATTGTTTCTTTACATCCAGTGGACTTTTGTTTGGCGGTATCATTAGACCCATGAGAAGGGAGCAACTGAAATGCAGTTTTATCTTTGGATATTTTATTATCTAAAACTAGTGACATGAAAGTCCTTCTCTATTAGTATAGGTCAGAGTTCCACTTATTATGTCATGAAAATAAATCCATGAACATTGATTTTTTCAGCTGGCAATACTAACCATCAAATATCAGTAATACCACAAAATACAGTGATATTTTGCAAAGCTGTCCTAAGACTATTGTTGGTGGATTTCCTCCCCTACGAAATAAATCTCTGTACTAAGGAATTCCTTCTCCTAAGTGGATTTCTTTCCATATGAAGTAAATATCTGTATTTAGGAATTGAAAACCTTAGAGTTATAACAAGGAATGTCTCCTCTGAGATAGGAGACATCCCAATTTTGTCAAGACTTTATCTGTTTTCCTGACTCTGAGAGAGTCAGGTATCATTTTCTACTGCTAGAGAATTTCTAGTTGTATCTGTGTTAGTGCATACAATGGAAAACTAAAAGAATCAAAATGAACTTGTGATGAGAAGATTAAGAGAGAGCTTTTATTTCTGGAGAGATTTTAGATAGAATCTTTTGAAGAGAAATTCATAGGAACAAACTTTTTATAGAATTAAGAGTTATGAGGGGAACATGTGTGCACCAAACTCTAGTATAATGGCTGCTATAATGATCAATTAAGTGACTAAATAATTATTAGACAACATTCTCTGACCACCAGATTATTAAAGTATTGAATTTTTAAAATCAGTGATGACTGTGTCCTCCATGGATCAGGCCTGATGAATCCTTCTGGGAACAGATAATGTAAACCCATTCAGTATTTTTAATTCTTCAATCAATTATTTATTAAAATATATGACTATGTAATCTGTGAGAAAACCTGATCATCCAGTGTCCTTCGTTCTTTGGCTGCTGCTTCTGTCAACAGGCATCTGTTGTATCCACTGCATAGCAGCAAAAACCCTAATCTATAACACTATCATCGATTTAAGTAATCAATAAGTAAATAATTGGATGGTCTTGCATACTTAACTCACATAAGATGTCAACAAATTTCAGTGATTGTCAATGAAGTAATACGTAGAAAATTAAATAAGGTCACACAATTAACTCCCAGGGAGGACTGGCCAGACTCTGGTCATGAAGGGTGATATCATCTATTTAAAAGATTAATGCATATGTATTTAATAATTGAATAATTAGATAGTGTTTCATACTCCCCCATGCTGAAACCAGAATTAACTCTTCCTAAATACTGATTGATTTAAGAAACTAAATTAAGAAAGAAAAAAGAAAGAAAGAAAGAAAGAAAGAAAGAAAGGAAGAAAGAAAGAAAGAAAGAAAAGGGCCTTGCACATTAGGTCCCACAAGGTGGCACCAAAGTCGAGGTATCATGACAGAAGTAATGATCAATTAAATGAATAAATAATTATGTAATGAGATGATGCAACATCATCAACCAAAAGGTGGCTCCAACTCCAGTCATCACTTCTTAAATAATAATATATTTTAATAATTATATTATTAAAATATTAAATAATTGGATGGTGTTATATCCTTGACTCCTAGAAAATTGGGCAAAATTCAAGAGATCATTGATTATTTAATCATAGATTTTAACTATAAAAATAATGAATAATGAGATAATGTCTCATAATTCAACCCAGGTGTGGTACCAAAATGATATCAATTGCTAAATAATGAAAGGCCATGCCACAATTAACTCCAACAAGTTAGAAACAATGAAATAAATCAGATGGTTAGATGGTCTAGCCATCTAACTCCAAATGAGTGTGATCACAAATTATGTAATGATCCATTTGAATAATTAAATACCATCAACAGTCAAGGCAAATTACTAGTTTTGACACAATGAAAGCAACCTTAATATGGAGGTTCTTCTATGCCCATCATACTTTTATGAAGTAACTTGTGCCACCTGTAGCAGACATGTCTCACAGTCATGAGAAGACTCAGGTTATTAAACATCTTAAATGCCATATCCTATAGGTCTTCATAGTGTTTGGCGATCATCACTGTATCCACATATAACTTTTTAACCTTAAAAACATACCTAATATGACTACATATTTAATAATTATAGATGACTAACTAGTAACGTGTATTTCTTAATTATCCATTCATTTTTAAATATGCTGCATAAGTGCAATACCTAAAAAAGAGTAAAAACATAACAGATATTCATTACAACGAAAATAACAACATTTGTATCAATATACCAAAGCCCATATCAATGTAAAATATTTGGGGTTAAAATTTCTTTTTATCTTATATTCCTTCTAAATGATGATGAACATCCACAGCACATCACATCACCAAATTAATACCCATCCCACCTCTTGAGAATATGTATGCTTTGTTCTCTAGAATTATTACTGATGTCTGTGGGCAAGGCCTTATTGATTTTTTACTCTAATATTTCAGGAGTCCAGAGTAAAATATTTGTTCTTGTCACATGTAAGCTCTATGAGCATGGCTGTTTCTTATCATTACTGATAGTTTTGTATACAATGTGTTTGTGTGTGTGAATTTATTTCTCTTTGTGTTTTTGTGCAATTCTACAGTTATTCACTCACCTACTCTCACCCATATTTGTACCTATACCATGGTGTCAAGCTGTTCTAAAGTTAAGAGAAGAAGAGAAGCTTAATTTTATTTCAGGTAATAGAAAAGTATTAAGTTAATGGCCATTAATATTATTGTCTCCATTCTTGAAATAAGAAAATTGGAGCACAGGATATATGGTTAGATATTCATAAATATAGTTGAACGGCGTAATGATGCTTTCATTTCCATGTGTATATCACTATAAGCATGTAGTTGTTTGATAGACTTGAAAATATGTATAGCTCAGAAAAGAGCCTTGCATTTTTGGGGAGAAAATCAATGAGGCTATAAGGTTAGTCCATTAGTGGGTATGCTTTTCAGCAAGTGGGAGGTGTACTGGAATGTGACAGAATATTGAATCATAAATGTTGCCTGGCAACACTGCTGGAATTCTGTATTCTGGTAACATGGGCCAAGAACCAGAGAGCAAATTAGATTGGATATTTAGTCTCCCAAGACAAGTATCTCATAAAACTTTAATGACAGCGCTTGTGGAAATTGATTCTCCTAACCAAGTCATAGCCAAACCCTGGAAGTTGGGCTATAGCTATTAATACAACCCAATTCAAGATTACATAATATCACGAATTATAGTCTATGGAGAAACAGTTCAAAGACTTTTGTTGATGACTGTCATCTTCCCTAAGAAGTCAAACTATAAATGAAGAAGATGAAAAGACTCACAATTATTCAACAAAGGGTGAGTTTTCTATTGTCAGCTTCCTTCAGGAGTATGTTAATCCATTTGTTAGACTAGATTGAGGAATAATTGGGTAGCAATTCATCTCTAATGAGGCAGCTGCTTACATAAAATGTCTGATATGCTCTTAAACCTTAGATAAACAATGAACATTAATCATTTACACATTTTACTGCTCAAATCTGTGATTAATTCATCATCAGTTTAGTTTGGCACAATATTGTGGGAGCCAAAAAAGAGACCACTTGTGGGTGTCTAGTATGGCAGACCATCTTATCCACTCATTATGTAATTATTTATTTATGAAAATAGGACACGAAATAATTGATAATCAGTGGAATTTGCACCACATTGTGGAACTCAAGTATGAAAGACCATCTAATATTTAATTATGTACTTAACTTATTTAAATCAATTATGAGATCAGTCATGAATATGGTTTGGAGCCACCTTGGGGAAGTGGCTGATGTGATACCAACTGGTTGTTTGATGTTATAGTCTAATAAAACAATGATTATATCTTCTACAATACCTGAATTTGGAGCCACCTTTTGGGATCAAGTATGCCAGATCAACTAATTTTATAATTAAGTTATTTAAATTTATGATAGGGGTTAGTATGCAAGATCATTTAAATATTTGTATAATAATTTAAATAAATGACACTCTATTCCATCTATAGTCAAGTCCCATCTTGGGGAGTTAAGTATGCATTATCACATTTTTTGATTAATTGGTATTTTTTATTTTAAAGTCAATTTTATTTTTAACTCAAATCATTTGCATTGCTCAAAGATTAAACATCATCTCTTCTGCAGAGAAATGCTCTGAACATGAAAAATGATTTTTAGTTGTATATCCAGTCCTTTTTTTCTTATTTTACATAAATATCATTGTTCCCTTTCTCTCTCTCTCCAACCCTCCCTCTCTTCTACCTTTCTATGTAACCCAATCACCCTCTCCTCCCATTCCCACCCCTGCACCACATGTAGGGTAATGCCTCTAGGAGGGCACAACTAAATCTGTAAAGTCATTTGGAGTAGGAGCTAGGACATCCCTCCTGCCTTTACCTTAAGGGAGTATCCATCCTTCGGGAATGTGCTCTCAAAATCCTTTTGTGTACCAGGTATAAATACTTCTTCCACTGTCAGAGGACCCTTAGACTGTACAGGACTTCTGAGACCCATATTTACGGGATCTGAGTTGATCTAATGCTGGGTACCCAGCTATCAGTCTTGGGGCCCTTTAGCTTCTCCTTGTTCAGGTCATATGTCTCTGTGAGATTCTGTAGCCTTCTCTGCTCCTTCATCTCTGCATCTGGATTCCAGTTTGTCTCAGTGTTTAATTGTAGATTTCTGTTTCTGCTTCTATCAGCTACTAGATGAGGTTTCTGTAATTGTGGATAAGTTAGCCATCAAACTCATTATCAGGGAAGGGAATTTATGGTAGCCTTTTCACTGTTGCTCAAATTGATAGTTGGGATAAGTCTTATAGGTCACTGGACATTTCTAGAGTCAGTTTTCTTTTCTAACCTATAATGACTCCTGCTTGTATGATGTCTTTCTCTCACTCTCTCTCTCTTTCTCTCATCTACTCCTCTCCTAACTCAATCTTACTAGGCCAACATGCTTTTCTTTCTTCCTTTTGTCTTTCTCACAGCTCTTTCTCCACTCATTGCTCCACCACTTCCATTATGCTCAGGGGATCTTGTCCCTTTCCTCTTCTGTGAGGGTACTTGTATGAATCACTGAGACACCTCTTTGCATCCTAGTTTATCTGTTGGTGTGAATTATAAGCAGGTGAGACTTTGCTCTGGTTCTAAAATTGATATACCATTGAACACATACCACATTCCTCTTTTGTGACTGGGTTACCTCGTTCAAGATGGTTTCTTCAATTTCATCCATTTTCCTGAGAATTTTAAGATTCCATATTTTTTTATGCAGAGTAGTATTCCATTGTGTAAATGTGCCACATCTACTTTATCCAATATTTAGTCGAGGGACATCTAAGTTGCTTCCAGGTTCTTGGTACTTGACATAATGGCTCTACATAGTTAAGCACATATCATTATTACATGGATGTAGATCATTTTGGCATGTGCTTAAGAATAGGATTGCAGGGTCCTGTGGTACACTGATTTGCAATTTACTGAGGAACAACCATACTGATCTCAATAAAACTGTACAAGTTCGCACTAACACCAGCAGTGGAGTAGTGTTCCCCTTTCTGTCTATCCTCTCAGCATAAGTTGTCATTGGTGTTTCTAATTTTACCCACTCTGGCAGGAGTAAGATAGCATCTCAAAGTTGTTTTGATTTGCATTTCTCTGATGGCTAATGATGTTGAACAATTAAGTGTATTTCAGCATTTTTTATTTCTTCTCCTGAGTTTTATTTCTTCAGTTCTGCTCCCCATTTTTTAATAGAGTTATTTGTTGTTTTGTGGACTAGTTCCTTGAGTTCTTTGTATATTTTAAAGATCAGCCCTCTGTCAGATGTAGGATTGGTGATATTCTTTTCCCATGTTGTCGGCTGCGGTTTGGTCTTGTCAACTGTGTCCTTTGCCTTAGAGAAGCTTCTTAGTTTGAGGAGTTCCCATTTATTAATTGTTTATCTCAGTGTCTGTGCCACTGGTATTATGTTCTGGAAGCAGTCTCCTGTAGCAATTTATTCAAGAGTACCTACCACTTTCTTTTCTAAGAGTCTCAGTGTGACTGGATGAATGTTGATGTCTTTGATCCATTTGAACTCAAGTTTCATGCATGGTGATAGACATTTGTCTATCTACAATCTTCTATATATCATCATCCAGTTGTGCAAGAACCATTTGATGAAGATGCTTTCCTCCTCCCATTGTATACATTTAGCTGTTTTGTCAAAAACAAGGTGTTCTTAGGTAGGGTTTTTGATTCAATTCCATTTTTCGACCTGTCTATTATTTGTGCCCATAGAGGATTTTTTTTTTTTTTTGCTATCCTGGATCTTTTGTTTTTACATATAAATTTGAGTATTATCCTTTCAAAATCACTGAAAAATTGTTGTGGGTTTAGTGGGGATTGCATTGAATCTGTAGATTGCTTTTGGCAAGTTTGCCATTTTTACTGTTTATCCTATCTATCTGAGAGCATGGGAGATCTTTTCATTTTCTGGTATCTTCTTTAATATTTTGCTTTAAAGACACAAAGTGCTTGCTATATACATCTATCACTTGTTTGGTAAACATTAATTTAAGCTTTGTTACATTGTTTGTGGCTATTCTATAGGTGATATTACCCTGATTTCTGTCTAAGCCACTTAATTGTCTGCATATAACAGGGCTACTATATTTCTTGAATTAATCTTGTATCCTGCTAATTTGCTGAATGTGTTTTTCAGATGGACAGATTCCCTAGTAGAATTTTTGGAGCACATATGTAAACTATCATATCATTGGAAAATAATGACAGTTTCATTTCTTCCCTTCATTTGTATCCCCTTGATCTCCTTTTGTTGTCTTATTGTCCTTGCAAGTAACTCACATATAATATTTTCTATTTACCAAGAGTGTGGGCAGAATTGTCTTCTTCCTGAATTTTAATGAATCACTTTAAGCTTGTTTGGATTCAGTTTTATTTTGGCATTTGGACGAAGAAAATCTTTTTCAACAAACGGTACTGGCACAACTGGATGAGGGTGTGTAGACTACAAAAAGAACCATGTCTATTGTTATGCAGAAAATTTAAGTCTAAATGTATCAAAGACCTCAACAGAAATCCAGCGATACCAAACCTCTTAGAAGAGAAAGTAGCAGGAACCCTGGTACATGAAGCCATTTCAAGGATAAAACACAAATAGCAGTGCGACCTCCTGAAACTGAGAGACTTCTGTAAGGCAAAGGACATAGTTGCCATGACCAAAAGGCAGCCCACAGAGTGGGAAAAGATCTTTCCCAACACTACATGTGATAGAGGGCTCATCTCCAAAATATACAAAGAACTCAAGAAACTATTCACCAGAACACCAAATAATGCTATGGAAAATTGGGGTACAGAACATAATAGAGAATTGCCAATACAAGAATCCAAAATTGCTGAAAGTTACATGAGAAAGTGCTTGGTATTCTTAGGCATCATGGAAATGCAAATAAAAACATCTGTGAGATACTATCTTAGTCCTGACATAATGGCTAAAATTAGATAATAATATTACAATTATTTCATTACGGGGTCCTTTCATGATGACTCATCACTTTTCCAACTAGATAAGGTCCATTTGAAATTCATCTAATTTATATCTTGGGTGCTGTAAGTGAACTCAGAGAAACTATCGTTTTTGTCATTATAGATGTTGACTTAATTTGTTGAATGATCATTTTCAGATGATTTTGAGATTAGAACCTATACCATACCTGCTATCTGTATATCCCTTTTGTATTGACTTATGTTCACTCTATGTTACAAGATGTGTTGCTAGGTGCACATGCTACTAAATGGTATGTAGGGAGAAATTATGTAGACAAGTGTAGATGGAAATAAAAGGATATGATTGGAGGACTGAGAAAGAGGAACTCCTAATTCAACCAGCTTCATACTCAGAGAAAATGATGCATTTTCACTTGCTGTTGGCTGTTGGTTTACTGTTTACTGCTGTTATTATGTTTAGGAATTTTCCTGTTTTCACTGATATCTCCAAGTCTTTTATCATAAAAATGTTTTGTAATTTGTCAAAGAATTTTTCTGCATCTAGTGACATACCAATATGATTTTGCACTTTGATTGGATCATGCTGATAGATTGTCATATGTTGAACCATCCCTATATCAGTGAGGTGAAGTCTACTTGGTTATGGTGGATGATTTATCTTATGTGTTAGTGGATTCTATTTGCCAGTATTTTATTGAGTATTTTAATATCAATATTCATGAACGATATTGGTCTGTAATTTCCTTTCTTAGTTGTGTCTTTGTTTGGCTCATATGCCAATGTAATTGTCTCCTCATAAAAAGAATTTGATAATGAACCTTCTGCATCTTTTGTATGGAAATTTGCAAGAAATATTGGGATTAGCTCTTCTTTGAATTTCTGGTAGAAGTTTGTAATGAAGATATCTGGCCTTGGCTTTTTTGGTTATGAGGCTGTGATGACTGCTTCTAATTCACTAGATTTTATAGGTATATTTAAGTTGATTATCTATTTTTGATTTAGTTTTGGTAAGTGATAGCTTTCCAGAAATTTCCTTTGATTTTTGAATTTTGTGGTGTACAGGTATTCAAAGTATGACCAGAAAATTTTTTGGATTTCCTTGGTGTCTGTTCTCTTTTTCATTTCTTCTTTTGTTGATTTGCATGTTCTCTCACTGCTTTTTGATTAGCCTGGATAAATTTTGTCTATATTGTAGATTTTCTAAAATATAAAACACCTCTTTGTTACTTTGATTACTTGTATTTTTTCCTAGTTTCTTCTTTATTGATTTCAGTCTTGAAATTGATAATTCCTGACATCTATTTTGCCAGTGTGAGCTTGTTTCATTTTGTTCTAAGGCTTTTGAGTGTGCTGTTAATTCTATAATGTGACTATCCTCAATTAATTTTATATAGGCAGTTAGTGCAATGATCATTCCTTCTTTCCTCTTAGCACTGCTTTCATTGTGTCCCATATGTTTGGATATGTTGTGTCTTCATTCATTATGGATGCTCGGAAATCTTAAATTACTTTGTGTGTCTTCCTTGACCCAGGAATGGTGCAAATTGCACATTTTTCAGTTTGCATGTCTTTATTGTGTTTCTGCGATTTGTGTTGTTGTTGAATTCCAATGATAAGCAATTGTGGTCTCATAAGATACAGGGGACTGCTCATTTTCTTTTGTATATGTTGAGCTTTGTTATGTTGCCTAGTATGTGTTCAATTTTGGAGAATGTTCCATGTGTAGTTGAGAAGAAGGTATATACTTTTGTGTTTGGATGGCATGTTGTATAGTTGTCTGTTAAACATAATGGGGTCATAACTTCTATTTTTTTCCTTTGTTTCTTTGTTAAATTTCTGCCTGGTGGTCCTGTCTAATGGAGGAACTGGCTTGCTAAATTCTCTTACTATGAGTGTGTGAGGTTTCATGAGAGTTTTGAACTTCAGTAGTGCTTCTTTTATGAATGTTGGTGCCTTTGCATTTGGGCATAGATTTTCATAATTCAGATTTTGTACTGACATACTTCCTTTGTGAAAATATAATATGGCCTTCATCTCTTAAAATTCATCTTGGATAGAAGTCTAAGCTGTGAGATCTTAAGACAGCTACACCTGTTTGCTTCTTAGGTCCATTTGATTGGAAGATCTTTTCCCAACACTTTATCCTGAGGTAATATCTTTCATTGAAGGTTAGATGTGTTCCTTGAATGCAACAGAAGAATGATTCTGTCTTTGTATATATTCTGTTGGCCTGGGTCTTTTTATAGGCAAGTTACAGCTTTGATTTCGAGGGAAAATAAGGACTGTGGATTGTTAATTCTTTTTTTGTTATATATTTGTTTTTAGCAGATGAATTGTGAGTATATTTGGCCCACTTTTTCTTTGGGGAGGGGATGGTAAACTGGGAGTATCTTTTGCCTACGTCTTTGTGAGTGCAGTTAAATACCTTGGGTTGGAGTTTTCCTTCCAGATCTTTCTGTAGGGCTGGAGTTGTGGATTCATTTTGGGTAAATCTGGCTTTGAAATTGAATATCTTGTTTTCTCCATCTATAGTAATGGCGAGTTGTTCTGAGTATAGTAGCCTGGGATGGCATTCGTTAGCTCTCATTATGTATAGAACATCTATCCAGGTCCTTCTGTCCTTGACAGTTTCCATAATGAAGTTAGGTGTAATTTTTATAGGTCTGCTTTTATATGTTACTTGGCCTTTTTCCTTTGCTACCCTTAATATTCTTTCTTTATTTAGTATATTAGGTATTTTGATTATTATTTTTTGGTCCCATCTATTTAGCGTTTGGTATGCTTCTTGTACTTTCATGGGTATGTCCTTCTTCAGAGTGGGAAAGTTTTATTCAATGATTTTGTTGAATAAGTTTTCTGCACTTTTGACCTGGTCTTCTTAGACTTCCTTTATGCCTGTTATTATTAGGTTTTTCCTTTACATGGTGCCCCATATTTCGTGAATGTTTTGTGTTAAATATTTGTTGGATTTAAATTTTTTGATCGATGAATCTATTTCTTTTAGCATATTTACAGCGCCTGAGATTCTCTATTTAATTTTTGTATTCTGTTGGTTATGATTGTACCTGTAGGTCCTGATCTTTTACCCAGTTTTTCTATTTCGATATTTCATCAGTTTGTGTTTCTTAATTATATCTACTTCAATTTTCAGGTCTGTAACTGTTTAAATTGTTGTCTTCATCTGTTTGAATGATTTTTTGTTGGTGTTCCTTACTTTCTTTAGGATATTTTTTTCATTTCTTGCATATTTTGCTTGTCTTTTCTTCTACTTTTACCATTGCTTTTAGATTTTTCTTCCATTTCTTTAAGATATCTTTGCACATCCTGTTTGATGGCATCTATCATCTCTACAAAATTATTTTATAGCTGGTTCTATTCTAGTTCATCGGCTTTGGTGTTTCCAGGTGTTTTTGGGTTAGATTTCCTAGATTCTGGTGGTGTCATGCTTGTCCCTGTATTGTTTGGAGTTTTCTTGTATTGGCATTTTTCTTATCACGCCTTCCAGTTGTTGAATGTGGAGTTTCTCTCTCTACACAAGTCTCACAGTAGGCATAGGTGGGCCAGTATTTCAATGTCTGTAACTCTGCATGATATAAGCTCCCTTGGAGGTCTTTCGTCTAACAGAGGGCCTTATATGGGGACCAAAGATTAGGCAAGTGCGGCCTTAGGTTTATGTTGCATGGATATGTGGCTCCTTTGTGCTCAGAGCAGACCCAGCAACATCCTGGCATGTGGGGGAGTTGTTGAAGATGCACCCTGGCCCAATCATGATGTATTTTTTCAAGACTGGATAAATTTTATGAAGTCTGTGTGGTCTTCTCCTTACAAAATTTCCTCTATTTCTTAATCGTGAGTCCTTGTACTAAAGTTTCAGACAGTATCTTTAGATATAGCTTCTAAAGATATTCAGTATGGCTGTTTGGCTATTTTGATTTAGACTGTCTTTCATAAATATTAATCAATGTATCACCAGTGTCACAATATTTTTTCTTCCACATCCTGACATTATCCACTTCCTGGTATGGTCCATTTAGAAAAATGCTGTTTTACACAGTCCTCAAATTACCCTCAGAAATGGAACTTAATTAATCCTCTGTAGACACCCATCTACCTGTGCCCAAGTCTAGGAAGACAAGGGACTCAGAGCTCTCTGAAGTTATTAAAATAGACAGAGGAAAGGCCACCTAGACATGTAGGGGAAATAAGGTATTCTTGATTGTCACACATCGATGCCTATAGCAAATATCCACCCCCCATTTTACACATGTATATCCCCCAAAATTCCGTGTTTCCTCAGATGAAACCCCCAAGACGAATTGAGGATTTCTATCAAGTGTCTTGTATCAATGGAACAGAAAAAAAGTGTTTCCATACACAGAATGTTTTTGCCCACCAGCCTGCATGCTAAAAGAACATGCCATAAAAATGACATAAAATTTAACCCCAAATCTCATTTTTCTATCCATGTATATATCCAGTTTCACAGGTACCTCTTCTTCTATCTCTATATCCCTGTATCCCTGGATCCTATTTACACTTGCATCCATGACATCAAATATATTATTTCTGTCTGTATTCAGATGATAATCCATATTCAGTAGGGATATAATTTTCTGTTCTCAACAGACTGTTGTTCTCCCATGTACATGGAAAGTCTACAGGGGTCATCCTCCACATTTATGAGATCCTGCAAGAGGGCTCTAAGAAGAAGACCACCTCTCTGCCTCTTTGAGTCCCCCTTGTGTATTCTTTTGCAACTCTGCATTTCCCCCAGAGTCCTGGAGTCAACTGTTCTGAGGATACTGAGTGTGCTCAGTGGGTGTACAGAGGTGGTGTGAGTTACTCTGCTACTGAGCAATACTAATTACAGTACTGCCACCTTTTATAAGATTTTCACAAAATGTACTCACCCACCAGGGTACAACTACAGACTCTGCACACACACACACACACACACACACACACACCACACACGACAACTCACTGCTGACTTTGTGACCACCTTATCATGAACTGAAGCATGGCACACTGGAAACTTTTTGTAAATGCTAACATCTAAGTCCATATAAAACCTTAGCAAACACCACTGTAATACACACTAATATTCTAATATCTCTCTGGGACTTATTATGTGCTTTTCCAGAAGTTCCTTTCCAAAGAACACACAAATAATAAACCCAGACATGACATATATATATATATATATATATATATATATATATATATATATATGTTCTGATTCTCTAGATTGTGCAGTCTTTCAAATTCAGAAACTTCTCTAAGTGTTGTAACAGCCGAGATGATATCTGGACAGAGAAATGCAGAACAACAGGCTTTCAACCTGTGATCTAGGCTGTTCTTCCAGATGTAAGGCAAGATGAGGTAGTTAGCAAAACTCATGACATGCTAATAGCATGGGTAACATGCATCAGAGAGCAAGCCTATTGGGGATTTAGGGACAAGGAATCCTGAACTGGTCTGCATGGTATCTACAGATATGCCTGGGATCTTTTGCATATTCTTTAGTTCACACTCTACTCTGGATGCTTAAACTCTGAATCCCTGCCTTGAACTCTATGCCAGTTTGAATATGATCATGAGGCTAGTGCCTCCCATACCCCTTCAAAAGTTCAGGTGTTGTTCTCTGGATAAGAAACTTTTTCTAATGGTTCTCAGACACTGAAATATCTTAGAACTATAAAAAAAATGTCTAAGAAAAACTAAAGGAAATCCAGACAGAACACTGTTAAAATGTGGATAAAGGATGGCAGTCAAGGAGTTATGAATGGAAGAAAATGACAATCTGGCCCCGAGACACTGAATGTAGGCCAGGCATACTGCGCAGTGTGTGCTTTCCAAAAGTTTAATGTGGGTGCTGCTGGGGATGTTCAGGAACAAATGGGGGGCAGGTGGTACTGTGCACAAGCTTCAGGCAGTGGTATGGGCAATTAAACACATCAGGCCAGATGTAGGCCAGGATGCAGTGTCCTTATAGACTTGTCCACTGATCCTGCCTGATGTGGGCACTCTGGACCCAGGAGACTGAATTACCTAGGCACAGCAAGCTAAGCACCTGGTGCCCATACTGTGGCACCAGGACCCTACTTCCTTCAAGTTTTCTCCTGTGCCAAGGAGAATGCAGGAAACCTGCTTAGGTCTTATGGGTCCTCACTTAGAGCTCCTCTCTAGGCAGCCTGCAGCCATGACAAAAGAAATAAGAAGATGTGATGGCATGTCCTGTAAATGTCTTCTGTTAGATGTCATTAGTGCACCCAGAATTGCAAATTACTCAGGACATTATTGTACACTCCCTCAGTGGCTTCCAAACACAAAACAAAAACAAAAACAAACAAACCTACGAATTCCTTTTGCATCATACTCCAAAATAGCCAAAAAGCAACCAAGGCAATCAAGAAATGGAATGCTTGCACTGCTCTGAGGTCTAAATTCCAAAGGGTCTGGAAAGACAGGGTATGGAGGAGAGATGGGAGTCACAGAACTCAGAGTTATCTTCTTCACTGCCCTAACACAATTTGTTTTTGGACTCTGACATTCCTCAGAAGACCCCAAGAGAGAACACAGGCTTACTGGAAAAGCCTTAGTAAAGCCTACAGAAACATCATGCCAGTCATACCAGTCTGTAGCATAAGAGAGGTGCTTAACAACCAATGTCATGAACATGGGTATTGGGCCTGAGTGATGCCCCTAGCTGCCCATCCATGTTATTCTGAAGATCACTCCCCACAAACATCTGAGATCCAGAAGCTATCTACCTAATCATGGCCATCCATAATCACCTCAGCTGCCAGGATGGTCTTTGGTCAGCTAAATCATTGTACACTGGGGAAAACCCAATTACAGTCAAGCCTGACAGCCAAGAAATGGACTAATAGATTGATACAGCGATGGAGGAATGGTAGGGAGGCAGGGTTGTGGTATCCAAGAGTAGATACGAATAGGAAGGTGTAATGGTAATATACAGATGAGGAACACCCAACCCATGGAGGACCTAAGCTTAGCAATATCTTCTCACCAGGATGAATGCTTCTGGGAAGGACAAAAGCTAAACTGAAAGCAGATGTGTGCACTCATGAGGGAACCAGTTTCGTGATGTACAGGTGACAAAGCTGAACTTTTGGTCTTCATCCCCATGGTACCCTCCATCAGTGTTCAGATGGAATGCTACCACCACATGATCTAAAACATGAACCATCAGGGGACTTGGGGCAACCTTGACATTGTCCCAGAAAACAGGCTGCCCAGTTCCATAGATGTGGACACAAGGACACATTAAAAAATAAACATACCATCCCACCTGCATCCTTGACTACCAAAGGCTAGCTCAGTGTCCCCTACTTAACCATATCTTAGGAATCACCAGACACCTATTGTTAGATATTTTCAGGTCTGTTAAAATCTACCTCTTGTCCACAGCCTTCCACTCCATCCCTTTCACCAAACACTACTTAGGAAATATCTCTTTCCTTTCTCGTAAGTCCACAAGACACACTCGTATATGGGACTTTCTGGATCTTATGTAGAAATACACCTATGTGTTTACTGTCATAGGCACAACAGATTCAAGTGGTCTGAGGAAAGGCAAGCTACACACCTAGGAAAAATACACAATTCTCTGTTGTCACACAGGGTGCTTATAGCATATATCCTCCCTTTTCCAGTACAGGGACTTCTCAAAAAATTCCAGGTGTTCCCACAGGATGCCCTCTAGTTTCCTTCATCCTTTACCTCCAGAGAACCAGACAAATATGAAAGAAACAAGTGTACATACACAGCATGGAACAACACATCAACCTGTGGGTAAAATGACCATCCCACACCAAAACACCTGAACCTGCACACACAGATTTCTCTTACCTTATATCTGTCCACCTTCATAGCTACCTCCTCCACTATCTTTATCTCCCTCCCTGCCTTCTTTATACACTTCCATCCAAGGTATCCAGGATAGGAATACCCAGACGGTATATCATATTTTGTAGGGAAATGCTTTTCAATACAGAAAAGAGAGCCAGTCTCATATAAACACAGACAGACTACAGAAGCCCTCGTTCACACTGTTGATATCTTCTAAGTTGACTGCTAGGTGAATACCATTGCCCTGGCCTCCTGGTTACTTTCTTACCTAATGTCTTCCCATTCTCCCTCTCTATATAGCTCCCTGTAGGATTACAAAACTGTAAGATTACAAAAGTCCCTCTGTAACTTTATTGGGTAGAGATATGTGGGGAGCTGTGAGTTCCTAGAAATGCCAGGCATGACACAGAAACACGAGGTCTCTCTCTCTCTCTCTCTCTCTCTCTCTCTCTCTATATATATATATATTCTATATTATCTGTCTCTGGGGAGGACATATTCCCAAAATCAAAGGTAAAGTGGAGAAATGATCAGAGTCTCACCTAGAGGAAGCATCATGATATGACTAAGACAAGTGTAGAGTATGGCAATCACAAGGAGCACCTTGAAGCTCTTCATCCACATCCCTGTTTTCACTGACCTCTTCTATGAAAAGGACAAGCAGCAGCACCAGTGGCACAGGCAGCATCATAGTGGATGCCAAGGCAGCATTGCTGGGGATGACATCACAGAGAGTGAGGATATGCCCTCTCTTGGCTCTGCAAGTGAAGGCACATCTCCATCACTGCTGCCACAGCCCATGCTATTTTGGACCCAGTCACTACAGTAGCCTCAATATGACTGCAGTATCTTGGTGGAGTGTCATGAGATGTGCCAGACAGTGTTCATTAGATAAGATCTTCTGATCTGCTGATTATTAAATTTTGAGTATTTAAAATTTGTGATGGCTGTGTCATTCATGGCTCAGTTCTGGTGTATCCTCTTGGGAATTGATAATGCAAAACCATCCAGTTTGTTTAAATTACTTAATCAATTAATCATTAAAATCTATTATTATGTAATCATTAATCACTGGATCTCACAGTGTTCCTCAAGCTCTGGGTGCTGCTCCTGGCTCCAATCATCTGCTGTGTCCATCACACAGCAGCCGAACTCTAAACTGATGACCCCATCATCATTGAAGTAATCAAATAAGTAAATAATTGGATGGTGCTGCACTCTTAATGCCCATAAGGTGGAAACAAACTCCAGTGATTGTCAAAGAAGTAATACATGGGTAATTAAATAATGAGGCACAATTAACTTCCAGGGAAGACTGGCCAGACTCCAGTCATGAAGGATAACATCATCATCATTTTAAATAATTAATATATAATAATAAAATAATTGAATAATGAGATGTTGTTGCATACTTAAATCACACATAGTGGAGTCAGACTGAACTTTTATTGGAATAATGATTTATCTAAACAATCAAATATATAAATAATTAGATAACCTTGCACATAAACTTCAGCAAGGTGGCATCAAACTTGAAGTATCATGGCTGATGTAATGATCTATTTAAATAACTATGGGACCAAGTAATAATATGATATCACATCATCAATTCCCACAAACTGACTCCAAAACAGACTAGTGGTCCATAATGTCATCATAGTTTTAAATAATTCAGTTACATATTTACATGATCTGGCATACTTGATCAAACAAGGTAGAACTAAATTCCAGTAATCTTTGATTATTTAATGACCAATTTTAAAAGTAAATCAGTATAACATCATATAATATGATGGTCTAGCACATTTGACTTCTATAATGTGCCTCAAACTCCAGTCATCACTAAATAAATAATGACATATTTTAATAAATAAAACTTGAATTATTTGATGGTATTTTCACTTGAATTCCACAAGACTTGGCAAAACTCAAGAGATCATTTATTATTTAATATTAGACTTTAACACTATGGTGAATGAGTAATGAGACAATATCTCATAATTCATCCATAGGGAGATAAGAAAATGATACCATAATTGATTTAAATAATCAAATAATGACATGACTTGCCACAATTATCTGCAACAAGGTGTAAAAATCCACCTATCATCTATTATCTAATGCCCTATTTTAATAATTAAATAATTGCATAATCGGACGATGATATAGTCTGCCATACTGGACACACACAAGGTAACATTGTGCCAAACACCATAAACCAATGATTATTTAATCACAGATTTCAGTAGTATAATTAGTAAATAATTAAATGTCACTGTGGATCCAGGGTTTAGGAGGATATCAGATAGTTGATATTGGGCACCTTCCTCATTAGAGGTAAACTACTATCCAATTGTTCCTCAGTCTAGTCTAACAAATGGATTAACACTCTCCTGAATTAAGTTAACAATGGAAAACTCACCTTTTGTTGAATAATTGTGATTCTTTTTATCTTCTTAGTCCATAGTTTTACTCATTAGGAAAGATGATATTCATCAACAAAAGTCTTTGAACTGCTTCTCTACAGACTATATTTCCTGATATTAGGTAATTTGGAATTGTGTTATATTAATAGCTGTAGGCCAACTTCCAGGGATTTGGTTATGACTTGGTTAGGAGAATCAATTTCCACAAATAATGTCATTAAAATATTTATAAGATACTTATCTGGGAACACTAAAATATCCAGTGATAACACTACATCTAATCCACTCTCTGGTTCTTGGCCCATGATAACGGAATATAGAATTTCATCAGGGTTTCCAGGCAACCTTTATGATCCAATATTCTGTCACATTCTTGTACACCTCCCACATGTTAAAATAAGCACACCCACTTATAGAATAACTTTATAGAGTCAATCATTTTAAGCCAAATGCAAGACTCATTCTTGATTTATGCTTATTTTCATGTCTATTAAACAACTACATGCTCATAGTGACATACACATGACAATGAAGTCATCATTATGCCACTCGACTACATTGACAAGTATTCAAACATATTTCACATGCTCCAATTTTCTTATTTCCAGAATGGAGACAATAGCATTAATGGCCTCTAACTTAATCCTTTTCTATTTACTGAAATGAAAATAAGCTTCTGTTCATTCTCTTACTTTTAGAACAGCTTGACCCAATGCTATAGGTGCAATGACCCCATGCTATAGGTGCAAATATGGGGAGAAAATAGGTGAGTGAATAATTGTAGCCATTCACAAAAGCGCAAAGATAAATAAATACACACACAAGCACATTGAACACAAAAAATGACAATAATGGGAACAAACAATGATGATCACATAGCTTCCATGCAACAAAAACAAATAGCTTACAAGGGACTCCTGGAGAATTACTGTAAAAAAATATGATTGTCTCCCAAAGTTGCCTTTTCCCTCATACAACAGGAAGAAGTCTAAAAAATAAAATATTCATATTCTCAATAGTTGGGAAGGGTATTTGTTTGGTTGCCTGACTTTTTGGTTCTATAGATGTTTATCATCATATAGGAGGAATATAACTCTAAAAGTAATATTAACCTCAATTAGTTTACATTGATATGGGCTTTAGTATACTGATACAAATGTAAATATTTTTTGTTGTTATACTGGATATATGTTTCTACTCTTGTTTAAGGAGTTGCACTTCTGCAGCTAATTTAAAAATAATGTATAATTAAGAAAAACAGGTTAGTCCTTCTAACTAAGACCCATATTCAGAAGTTCTGAGTCAGTTTCATGCTGGATTCCCTGCCATCTCCCTGGGGGGGTGCATTAGCTCCTCCTTGTTCAGGTCAGATGTCTTTATGTGTTTTGCAACCTGGTCTTGTCCTCTCCCTCTGCATCTGCATTTTATTTTGACTCTGAGCAGTCAAAGGGACCTCATTCAGAGGAAACAGAATGTATTCCTGGTGCACTAAAGGATCTTGAGGACACATCCCCCATGGAGGGATACTCCCTTAACCTAGAGTCAAGAGAGAATCCCTAGTCCCTACTTCTAATTACTTGACAGATTTACATGACCCCACAGGATAGAATAGCCCTACATGTTGAAAGGGGGTGGGGGTATAGGAGGGGAGGGTGGTCCAGGTACAGGTAAGGCAGCAGAGATGGTAAAAGTGAGGGAGTGATGGAGGGAGGGATGAATGAAGAGGAAACTGGGATCAACATGTAAAATAAAAAAAAGAGAAAAAAAGAAAAATAGATTAGTAGTTAGTCATTTATAACAATCAAACACATACTCAAATTAGGCATGTTTCAAGGTAAAACAAGTATATTTGATAGGTGACCTTCAAACTTTTCAATCACCACCAGAGTATGGCATTCAAGATTATTAATAACCTAATCCTTTTCATGACAGTGCGATGTCTGCTCCAATCAGCACCTACTTACTTGATAAAGGAAGAATTTCATAGAAGCTCCTCCATATGGAATTTGCTTTCATTGTGCCAAAAGTAGTCATTTGGATAGGAAAGTCTTGCCTTGACTGGTGATGGTATGCCATATGAACCAGACAAGCAGGACTCAAATGAAAAAGAATGCTGTAGTTACCATCCGTGCCAGATCAGGTTTCACTGCTGAAGAATGGATAAAGAAGACATGGCACATCTACACAATGGAATACTATGTTGCAGAAAAAATAACGGAATCTAGAAATTTGCAGGCAAATGGATGGAACTTGAAGAAACCTTTGTGAATGAGGTAACCCAGTCACAAAAAGAAGAGTAGAGTATGTACTTGCTCAAATATGGATTTTAGACATAGAGCAAAGGATCACCAGCCTATAATACACCACCAGACAAACTGGAATACAAGGTGTATTCTAAGAGATTCATGTATGGTCCTTCACTAAAGGGGGAAGGGACAAATCCCCCAGAGCACATCGGAAATGGGGGACAGTGAATGGAGAGAGAACTAAGAGAAAGAGAAGGGGAGGAGAGGACAACACGTGTGACTAGATAGATTGAGTCAGGGTGAGAGAAAGGCGGGGGGGCATAAAAGACGGAGCCATTATTGGTTTGTAGAGAAAACCAAACCTAAAGAAAGGTCTAGAGAACTACAAGACCGACTCCAACTAACAATTCGAGCAACCATGGAAAGGCAACCATAAATGTCCTTCCCTGATAGTGAGATCATCAACTAAATTATCCACCATCATGGAGTCCTCATCTAGTACCTGCTGGAAACAGAAGCAAACACACATAACCAAACACTGAGTCGAACTAGAATTCAGATGCAGAGAGTGGGGACAAGACCAGATTGTAGAAACTCACAAAGACAGCTGACCTGAACAAAGATGAGCTTGGGCCTCCAAGACTGATGGCTAGGAATCCATCAAGGGACTGACTCAGATCCCCTGAATATGGGTCTCAGCTAGAAGGACTGAGCATTCTGGGGGACTTCAGACAGTAGAAACAGGATCTATTTCCGGTGCACAAAAGGACCTTGTGGACATATGCCCCATGTAGGGATACCCCCGGAACATAGAGACAGTAGAGAAGTCCTAGTCCCAACTTCAAATGACTTGACAGACTTACATGACCCAACCTGGATATCATAGCCCTACAAGTGGAATGGGGGTGGGGGATGGGAGGGGAGTGTGGCCAGGGTGCATGTCACAGGGGAATGAAGGTAAGAGTGAGGGACGAAGAGAGGGGCCAGGAGCGAGGGAGTGATGGTTGGAGGGAAAAGACAGAGGAAACTGGGATCCACTTGTAAAATTTTTAAAGTATATTATTAACAAAAAAGAAGGAAAATGCTGCTGAATTATATATATATATTATATATATATATATATATATATATATATATATATAATATTTTGACTTCAAAATTTCAAATTTCAGCCTAAGGACAAGTTACTGGGGAAAAGGATTTCTAATTTTGTTTCCACAGAGAATGAAAAGCTGTGGATGCCTTCCAGACTAATGTGGCTTGATCGAGCAATCCCCCTGAAGCAACATCAATGGAAGAATGCATCCTTACAGACCACTACAGCCAGGATTTATGCATCTTTTTAGGATCCCCCATGACAGCTCTCCCTACCAGCAGGAAGCAGTTTGGAAAGACCTACACCCAAATTCCCAAATATTGTTTATAAATGTTTGTTTTCATTTTAAAAAGGCATAAATAAGTGTTTTTTAAAAAAATTCAAAATAAGATTTATATTTTTAAATGAAAAAAAACAATGGAAGTGATTATATATACATACACACACACACACACACACACACATATATACATATATATATATATATATATATATATATATATATATATATATATCCTAGAGGGCATACTGTGAGTATGCCTGGAATGTTGTGACACATCTCTGTAAGGACATGGGAGGATATATGCGGTATCTATCCTAGAAGGCATCCTGTATGGACACCTGGAATGTTGTGAGCAGTCTCTGTACATGACACGGGAGGATATTTCACATATATATATATATATATATATATATATATATATATATATATACAAAGAGTGCATCCTGTGGGGAAACCTGGAATGTTGTGAGCAGTCCCTGTATAGGAGCAGGGAGGATATATGATATAAATATATATATATATATATTATATATCATATATCCTAGTGGGCATCCTGTGCATACCTTGAATGTTGTGTGAAGTCCCTTTATAGAAAAGGGAGGTTATATGCTGTATCTATCCTAGAGGGTAGAATGTTGTGACACTAGGAATGTTGTGAGAAGTCCTGTGCAGGAAGAGAGGATATATGCGGTATCTATCTAGATAGCATACTGTGAGTGGACCCAGAGTGTGTGAGCCATTCCTTTACAGGAGCAGAGAGGATATATGATATATTTATCCTAGAGGTCATCCTGAGGGGAACCTGGAATGTTGTGAGTATTCCCTGTAAAGGACAAAGGAAGATACATTATATATATATATATATATATATATATATATATATATATATATATATATATCTTAGAGGACGTCTTGTGGGGACACCTGGAAAGTTGTGAGAAGTCCAGGTAAGGACAAGGGATTATACATGCTGTATATATTAGAGGGCATCCTGTGGGGAAATCTGCAATGTTGTGAGAAGTCCCTGTACATGACAAGGGAAGATATATGCTGAGGGAGTGCATTGACACTTCTCCAGAGTACTGAGACAGTATGTGTCAATGCTGTCATTCTATTAGTAACAATGTGTGCTACTCTGAAACCCTATACACTCACTGAGAAACACTGCGAGAATAATATGACCCTTTACAAGAGAGCTGTTACAGTGTTTGTGAATGGAGTGCAAGTTTATGTCAATGCTTGATACAAGGCATCAATGCGAAATCACTGTGCAAGTGTATTCTGATGCTGTAAAAGAGAGCTTAAAAAATATGTGAGTGCTATGAATTTGTTCGTCTGTGCTGTGACACAGAGTGAGGGAGTTAACATTGTAAGATACTGCTAACCAAACTGTAATGTTCACACTACCCCAATTTAAACCCCAAAGTTAACCCTAATGCTAATCTCACCCCAACACTGAATCTATAGCTAAACCTAACCCTAACACTAACCCTAACCCTAGTTATGAATATGACAATAACCCTAGAAGGACTGCTTTCACACATTGAAGCCAGCTTAGACAGTGTGTGTGAATGCTGGTATTCTGTTAGTTACTGCTCAGACACACTGAGAGAATGCTGGAATATTGAGAGTGCTATGATATTATGAGAAGAGTGCTATGACAGTATGGAGTGTTTGATTCTGTGCCAGAGTGCTGTGACAGTCTTTTTTAGTGCTGACAATGTGTGTGTGTGTGTGTGTGTGTGTGTGTGTGTGTTGTGTTTGTCTACAAAATTGAACCTATGTGCTGTGCTCTTTGTGAGAGTAATGTGACTCTTTCCTAGAGGGTTGAAACAGTGTGGGTTTCAGGTGTGAATCTGTGTTTCAGAGCTGTGACACAGTGAGGGTGAGAAAATGCTGTGCGAGACTACTCTTTCCCTGGGAGAGTGTGTTTTGACCACTGGTGAGTGTTCTGACTGAGTGTGTGAATTCTGTGATTCCTTTATAATTATATTTACACCATGAATGAGAGTGCTGAGGAACTGCTTGTGAGTGCTCTGACAGTGTGAGATACTCCTGTGAGAGTATTGTTAAGTGTTTTTATTCTATACGTGAGTGCATTGACAGTGTTTATGAGAACTATAACAATGTACATAAGCCCTACAACACTGGGCATAATTGCTGTGACAATGTGCGAGAGTAATGGGCCACTTTGCTAGAGTACTGTGGCAGTGTGTGTGCATGCTGTGAATTTTAGTGTTAGTATTGTGACCATGCTAGCACGATGAAACACTGTGCAAGAATCTCTGACACTGGGAGTGTGTGCTGTGCCATACGGTTTAGTGTTGTTATTCAGGCTTGATTACTATGACTCTGCATGAGTTTTATGTCAATGTGTGCAGGTCGGGAACCACCTTACTTGTGCTGTTACAAATTTTGAGAGTAATATGTAAGGGGGAGAGTGTTGCTATAGTGACTCTGCATGGAGTGCGCTTGTGCATCAGTGCTTAGTGCACTGCAAAGGTGTTAATCACTGTTTGAGTCAGCACTGACACATTAAGAGAGTGCTTTCTCAGTTGGCAAGAGTGTTGGGACAGTGTGTTTGAGAGCTGTGAATCTGTATGTCAATGAAATGACAGAGATCTAGGGCGCAAAATCAATGTGTGAGACTTCTGTCACATTGAGGGTGCTATCTCCTTTTGGCATTGTGCTGAAACACTAAGGTTCTGTGTGTCAGTGCTAAAAACCATAAACCCTAAAAACCCTAAACTGTAAAACTCTAAACCCTAAAAACCCTAAGCCCTAAAATCCAAAAACCCTAAAAATCATAAACCCTAATCCCCTGACCCAAGACCCTAACCCTAGACACTAGAACCTAGATCCTAAAAAACCTAGACCCTAAAAACATTAGAACCTAAAAACACTAGACCCTAAAAAACCTACACTCTAATAACCTAGACACTAAAAACACTAAACCCTAAAAACCCTAGACCCTAAAAAACCTATACCCTAAAAACATTAGAACCTAAAAACCCTAGATCCTAAAAACACTATACCATAAAAACCCTAAACTCTAAAAAACCCTAAAACCCTAAAAAACCTAGAACCTAAAAACTGTAAACCCTAAAAATACTAAACCCTAAAAATCCTAAACCCTAAAATCCCTAGACACTAATAAACCTATAATCTTTTAACACTAGACACTAAATACACTAAACTCTAAAAACCCTAGACCATAAACTCTCGACCAAAACCCCTAGACCCTAAAAACCCTAGACCATAAAAAACCTAAACCCTAAAAACCCTAAACCATAAAACCCTAGAAACTAAAAACCCTAAACCCTAAAAACCCTAAAGCGTAAAACCCTAAACTCTAAAAACACTAAACCCTAAAAACCATAAACCCTAAAATCCCTAAACCCTAACCCCCAGACCCTAGACCTTTACCCTAGACACTAGACCCTAAAAACCTAGACCCTAAAAACTCTAGAATCAAATAAACCCAGACCCTAAAAACCCTAACACTAAAAACCCTAGACTCAAAATATTCTAGATGGTAAAAACAAAACCCTAAAAATCATAAACCTTAAAAACCATAGTCACTAAATACAATAGACCTAATAATGTAGACCCTAATGACAATAAACCCTAAAAACAATTGACCACAAAAAAACCAGGACTCTAAAAACCCTAGACCCTAAATACCATAGACCCTAAGAACCCTAGACCCTAAAAACCCTAGACCCTAAAAATCCTAGACCCTAAAAACCCTAAACCCAAAAAAGCCTAGACCTTAAAAAACCTAAACCCTAAAAACACCTAAACTCTTAAAAACCCTAAACTCTAAAATCCCTAAAACCTAAAAACCATATAACCTAAAAACCCTAAACTTACAAACCCTAAACAGTAAACACCTGACAATAAAAACCCTAGAACCTGAAAACCCTAAACACAAAAACCGTAGACCCTAAAAAACCTAGATCATAGACCCTAGACCCTAGAAGCTAAAAAACATAGACCCTAAAAACCCTAGAAGACAGTAAAAACCCTAAACCATAAAAACCCTACCCTAAAATCTCTAGAGCCTAGAACTTAGACCATTGAACCTAGACCCTAAAACCCTAGGACCCTAAAAACACTAGACCCTAAAAACCCAAAACCCTGAAAACCCTAAATCCTAAAAAACCTAAACTCTAAAAACCCTAAACCCTAACCCTCTGACCCTAGACCCTAGACCGTAAACCCAATATCCTAGAGCCTAAAAACCATAGACCCTAAAAATCCTAGACACCAAAAAACTTAAACCCTAAAAACCCTAAATCCTAAAAAAGCTAAACCCTAAAACCCCTAGATCCTAAAAACCATAAACCATAAAAAACTGAGACCCTAAAAACCCTACAACCTAAAATACCTAAACCATAAAAACCTAAACCCTAAACGATAAAAACCCTAAACCATAAAATCCCTAAACCCTAACACCCTGACCCTAGACCATAGACTCTAGACCATAGAACCCTAGACACTAAAAAACTAGACCCTAAGATCCTAGACCCTAAAAACCCTAGACCATAAAAACCCTAAACCCTGAAAAACCTAGACTAAAAATCCTAGACCCTAAAAACCCTAGACTATAAAAACCCTACACCCTAAAAACCCTAGACCCTAATAAAACTAGACCCTAAAAACACTATACCCTAAAAACCTCGATCATAAAAACCCTACACCCTAAAAACCTAGACCATAAACACCATAGATGCTAAAACCATAAACTCTAAAATCCTAATCCCTAAAAACATAGACCCTAAAAACCCTAGATCCTAAAACAGCTAGACCATAATAAACCATAGACCCTAAAAACCATAGACCCTAAAAATCCTAGATCTAAAAACCTAAACACTAAAAACCCTAGACCCTAAAAACACTAGACCCAAAAACCCTAGACCCTAAAAACCCTAGACCCTAAAAACCCTATAGGCTAAAAAACCTAGATTGTATATTCCCTAGACCCAAAAAAGTTTAAACACTAAAAACCCTAAACCCTAAAAACACCAGACCATAAAAACCCTAAATAGTAAAAAATCTAGAACCTAAAAACCTAACCTAACCTTAGACCCTAGACCCTAGACCCTAAAATCACTAGACCATAAAAGCCCTAGAACCTAAAAGCTCTAAACCCTCAAATCCCCAAACCCAAAAAACCCTAAAATCTAACACCCTGACCCTAGACCCTAGAACCTAGACCCTAAAAACACTAGACCCTAAAATCCATAAACCCTTAAACCCTAAACCCTAAATACACCTAAATCCTAAAAACACTAGACCCTAAAACCATAGGCCCTAAAAACCCTAAACCCTAAAAACCCTAAACCATAAAAACCCTAAAGCTTAAACTCCCTAAATGCTAAAAACTCTAAAATCTAAAAAACATAGACCCTAAAAAACCCTAAACACTAAAAACCCTAGACCCTAAAAACACCTAAACCATAAAAACCCTAGACCATAAAAAACCTAGACCCTAGAACCCTAGACCCCTAAAAACCATAGACCCTAAAAACCCTAAACCCTAAAATCCCTAAACCCTAAAATCCCCAAACTCTAAAAACCCTAAACTCTAACCCCTGACAGTTGACCCTAGATCATAGAACCTAGAACCTAGACCCTAAAAATACTAGACCCTTAAAACACCAGACCCTAAAAACCCTACACCCTAAAAACACTAGACCCTAAAAACCCTAGACTATAAACTACCTAAACACTTATAACCCAAAACCCTAAAAACCCTAAATCCTAAAAACCCTAACCCCTAAAACCCTAAACCTAACTCCCTGACCCTTGATCCTAATCCCTAGACCCTAGGTAATAGACCCTAAAATCCATAGACCCTAAATACAAGAGACCCTAAAAACCCTAGCACCTAAAAAACCTAGACGCTAATAACCCTGAACACGAAAAACCATAAAACCTACAAACCCTAAACCCTAAAAACTTCCTAAAAACCCTGGACCCTAAAAACCATAGTCCTAAAATTCATAGAACCTAAAACTATAAACCATAAAACCCCAGACCCTAAAACCCTAGACCCTAAAAACTCTAAAACCTAAAAACCCTGAACATTACAAACCTAAACACTAAATACGCTAAATATTAAAAACACTAAACACTAAAAACCCTAAACAGTAACACCCTACCCTAGACCCAAGACCCTAGAGCCTAGAAAACCTAGACCATAAAAACCCTAGACCCTAAAAACCCTAGACCCTAAAATCCTAGACCCTAAAACCCTAGACCCTAAAAACCATAAACCCTAGAACCTAAACCCTAGACACCTAAAAAACCTAGACCCTAAAAACCACTAGACCCTAAAAACCTAGACCCTAAAAATACTAGACCCTAAAAACCCTAGACCCTAAAACACTAGACCCTAAAACCCTAGACCCTAAAAACCCTAGACCCTAAAAACCTAAACCCTATAAACCTAGACCCTAAAACCACTAGACCCTAGACCCTAAAAACCATAGACCCTAAAACACCTAGACCCTAAAAACACTAGACCATAAAAACCCTAGACCCTAAAAACCCTAGACCCTAAAACCATAAACCCTAAAAACTCTAAACCCTAAAAACTCTAAACCCTAAAACCCTAGACCCTAAAACCTAGACCATATAACATAACCTAGAACCTAGACCCTAAAAAAACCTAGACCCTAAAACCCTAGACCCTAAAAACCCTACACCCTAAACAACCTAAACCCTAAAACCCTAAACCCTAAAAACCCTAAATCCTAAAAACCCATAAACCATAAAACTCTAAATCCTAAAAACCATAAACCCTAAAAACCCTAAATCCTAAAAACACTAGACCCTAAGACACCTAAAACACCTAGACCCTAAAAACACTAAACCCTAAAAACCCTAAACCCTACAAACCTAAAACCTAAAAACCCTAAACCCTAAAAACCCTAAACCCTAAAAACCCTAGACCCTAAAAACCTTAAACCCTAACACCTAGACCCTAGAACCTAAAAACCTAGACCCTAGATACCTAGACCCTAAAAACCATAGACCCTAAAAACCTTAGACACTAAAAACCCTAAACCATAAAAATCCTAGACCCTAAAAACCCTAGACCCTAATAACCCTAAAACCTAAAAACCCTAAACCCTAAAACCTAGACCCTAAAAATACTAGACCCTAAAAACCCTAGACCATAAAAACCCTAGACACTAAAAACCAAAGTCCCTAAAAACCCTAGACCCTAAAATCCCTAGACCCTAAAAATACTACACACTAAAAACCCTAGAAACTAAAACCCCTAGATCCTAAAAATATTAAACCCTGAATACCCTAGACCCTAAAAAACCTAGACCCTAAAAACCATAGACCCTAAAATCCACTAGACCCTAAAAACCCTAATCCTAAAAACCCTAGAACCTAAAAACACTAAAACCTAAAATCCCTAAACCCAAAAGCCCTAAACCCTAAAAACCCTAAACCTTAAAAAACCTAAACCCTAAAAACATAAATACTAAACACTAAACAATAAAACCCTATACACTAAAAACCTAACCTAAAAAACCTAAATCCCTAAATTTCATACACCCTAAAAACACTAGACCCTAAAAACCCTAGACCCTAAAAAGCCCTAGACCCTAAAAACCTAGACTCTAAAATCCTAGCCCCTAAAAACCCTAGACTATAAAAACCCTACACCCTAAAAACCTTAGACCCTAATAAAACCAGACCCTAAAAACACTATACTCTAAAAACACTTGACCCTAAAAACCCTAAACCCTTAAACCCTAGACCCTAAACACTCTAGACCCTAAAAACCATAAACCCTAAAATCCTAAACACTAAAAAATTCCTAGACCCTAATAAAACTATACCCTAAAAAAACTAAACCCTAAAAATCCTAGACCTTAAAAAGCCTAGACCCTAAAAATTCTAAACCCTAAATAACCTAGACCCTAAAAACCCTAGACCCTAAAACACCTAAACCTAAAAACACTAAACTCTAAAAACCCTAAAACCTAAAAACCCAGTAGACCCTAAAAACCTAAACCCTAAAAACCTTAAACCCTAAAAACCCTAGAACCTAAAATCCATAAACCCTAAAAACACTAAACCCTAAAATCCCTAGAACCTAAAACTCCTTGACCCTAAAAATACTACACCCTAAAAACCCTAGACCTTAAAAACCCTAGACCATAAAAACCCTAAACCATAAAAATCCTAAACCCTAAAAACCCTAGATCCTAAAAACAATATACCCTAATAAACCTAGACCCTAAAAACACTAAACCCTAAAAACACTAGACCTTAAAAACCCTAGACCCTAAACCCTACCCTAGACCCTAAAAATCCTAGACCCTAAAAACCTAGACTCTAAAAATTCTATACCCTAAAATCACTAGACCTATACAAACCCTACACCCTAAAAACCCTAGACCCTAAAAACCCTAGATCCTAAAACACTATACTGTAAAAAAACCTCGACCCTAAAAACCCTGAAACCTAAAATCCTAGACCCTAAACACCCTAGTTTAGCATTTGCTATTTTCTACCCGCCTGCTGCTGTTCTGGCGCACCAGCCCCAAATAACACCCAGAGACTCTGTATTTCATACAATCCTGTTGGCCAGTTCCCATTATTGTTTATGAGCTAGATCTGTCTTAATTATTAACCCATTTCTACTTATCTAAGTATTTCCACGTGGTCATCTTATCGAAGAGCTGCCGCCGCATCTTCTTTCTCCATGCTCTACATCCTGACTCCTCCTATCTACTTCCTCTTTCTTCCTTACACTCTCCTAGCCCTGCCTATCTAGTTTCCTAATGGCCAACAGGGCTTTATTAATTAACCAGTATGAGAAACATATTTACAGAATAACATCTCCCATCACCCTAGATCCTAAAAACCATACACCCTAAAATCCTAAACCCAAAATACCTAGACCCTAAAAACCGTAGACTCTAATAAAACTATACCCTAAAAACACTAAACCCTAAAAATCCTAGACCTTAAAAAGTCTAGACCCTAAAAAACTGTACACCATAAATAACCTAGACCCTAAAAACCCTAGACCCTAAAAACCTAGTCCCTATAAAGATAAACCTGAAAGCTTAAAAACCCTTAACAGAAAAAACCCTAAAACCCAAAACTCGAGCTCCTAAAAACCCTAGACCATAAAACACTAAACCCTAAAAACCCTAAACACTAAAAACCCAAAACACAAAAAACCCTATACCCTTAACCCCTGACCCTAGACCCTAGAACCTAGACCCTAAAAACCCAAGACTGTTAAACACTAGACCCTAAAACCCTACACCCTAAACACACTAGACTCTAAAAAACCTAGACTCTAAAAACCCTAAACCCTTGTAACCCTAAACCATAAAACCCTAAATCCTAAAAGCCATAAACCCTAAAATCCCTAGAACCTAAAAACACGGATCCTAAAAACCATAGACACCAAAAGACCTAGACCCTAAAAACCCTTACCCTAAAAACCCTAAAGCATAAAAACCCTAAAGCGTAAAAACCCTAAACCCTACAAACTTTAAAACTTAAAAACCCTAAACCCTAAAAACCCTAAACCCTAAAAAGCCTAAACTCTAAAAAACCTAAACCCTAAAAAACCTAGACCCTAAAAACTCTAGACCCAGAAAACCATAGACCCTAAATTCCCTAGACCCTAAAACCCTAAACCCTAAAAACCCTAAACCCTAAAAACCTAAAATCTAAAATCCCTAAAACCTAAAAACCCTAAACACTAAAAACCATAAACCCTAAAAACCATAAATCATAAAAACCCTAAACCACAAAACCCTAAACACTAAAATCCCAAAATCTTAAAAAAACTAAACCCTAAAATCCAAAAACCCTAAAAACCCTAGACCCTAAAAACACTAGACCCTAAAAATCCTAGACCCTAAAACCATAAACTCTAAAAACTCTAGAGCTTAAAAAACACTAAAACCTCAAAACCCTAGACCCTAAAAACTCTAGACCCTAAAAACCCTGGACCCTAAAATCCCTAAACCCTAAAAACTCAAAACCCAAAAAACCATAAACCCTTACACCTGACTAAGACCCTAGACCATAGACCCTAGAACCTAACCCTAAAAACGCAAGATGCTAAAAACCCAGAACCCAAAAAAAACTGTAAACCCTTACCCCTGACCCAAGACTCTAGACCATAGACCCTAGAACCTACACCCTAAAAACCTGAGACCCTTAAACACTAGACCGTAAAACCCCTACACCCTAAACACACTAGAACCTTAAATCCCTAGACTCTAAAATTGCTAAACCCATATAACCCTAAACCATAATACCATAAAGTCTAAAAACCATAAACCCTAAAAACCGTAGATCCTAAAAACACTAGATCCTAAAAACCATAGACAATAAAAGACTTAGACCCTATAAATTCTAAACCCTAAAAACCCTAAAGACTAAAAACCCTAAACCCTACGAATTTTAAAACTAAAAACCCTAAATGCTAAAAACCCTAAAACCTAAAAACCCTAAACACTAAAAAGCCTAAAACGTAAAACCCATAGACCCTTAAAAATCTAGACACAAAAACCCTAGACCCTAAAAACCCTAGACCCAGAAAAACATACACCCTAAAATCCCTAGACCCGAAACCCTAAACACTAAAAATCCTAAAACCTAAAAACCCAAGACCCTAAAAACCTTAGACCCTAAAAACCATGAACCCTAAAAACCCTGGAACATAGACCCTAGACCATACACATAGACCCTAAAAACCTTAGACACTGTAATGCCTAGACTATAAAAGCTCTAAACTGTAAAACCCTAGACCCTAAAAACCATAGACCCAGAAAATCATTGACCCTAAAATCCCTAGACCCGAAACCCTAAACCCTAAGAACCCTAAAACCTAAAATCCATAAACACTAAAATACTAAAACTTAAAAAACCTTAACCATAAACACCATAAATCCTAAATACCCTAAACCATAAAACCTGAAACAATAAAATCCCAAAATCTTAAAAAACCTAAACCCTAAAATCCATAAACCCTAAAAACCATAGACCCTAAAAACGCTATACCCTAAAAACCACAGATCATATAAATCCTAGACAATATAAACCCTAGTCCGTAAAAACCCTAGACTCTAAAAAACCTGGACCCTAAAAACCCTAGAACATAGACCCTAGACCATAGACCCAAGACCCTAAAAACCATAGACCCTATAATCCCTAGAATATAAAAACCAGACACCATAAAAACCCTAGGCCCTAAATACCCTAGATCCTATACCTTAGCCCTTAGACACTAGACCCTAAAAACCCAAGACCCTAAAAGCCCAAAACCCAAAAAAACGCTATACCCTTACCCCCTGACCCTAGAACCCAGGCCCTAGAACCTAGAACCTAGACACTAAAAACCTGACACGCTTAAACACTAGACCCTAAAACCCTACATCCTAAACAAACTAGACCCTAAAAACCCTAGACTCTAAAAACCCTAAACCCTTCTAACCCTAAACCATTAAACCCTAAATCCTAAAGCCATAAACCCTAAAATCCCTAGAACCTGAAAACACCAGATCCTAAAAACCATAGACACCAAAAGACCTAGACCCTAAAAACCCTAAACCTTACAAACTTTAAAACTTAAAAACTCTAAACCCTAAAAAGCATAAACTCTAAAAATCCTAGGCCCAAAAACCCTAGACCAAAAAACCTTAGACCCTAAAAAGCCTAGACCCAGAAAACCATAGACCCTAAAATCCCTAGACCCAAAATCCTAAACCCTAAAACTCCTAAAACCTAAAAACCCTAAAACCTGAAATCCCTAAACACTAAAAAACATAAATCATAAAACCCTAAAATACCTAAACCCTAAAAACCATAAATCCTAAATCCCTAAACCATAAACCCTAAATACTAAAAACCCCAAATCTTAAAAAACCTAAACTCTAAAATCTAAAAATCCTAAAAAACCTAGATGCTAAACACACTAGACCCTAAAAACCATAGACCCTAAAAATCCTAGACCATATAAACCGTAGACCATAAGAACACTAGACCCTAAAAACATAGGTCCTAGAAACATAAACTCTAAAAACTCTAAAGCTTAAAACCCTAAACTCAAAATGACCTTAAACCACAAAACCCTAGACTCTAAAAACCCTAGACCCTAAAGACCCTGGACCCTAAAAACCCTAAAACATTAACCCTAGACCATAGACCCTAGACCCTAAAAACCATAGACCCTGCAACCCTTAGACCATAAAAACCCTAAACCGTAAAAACCCTAGACCCTAAAAGCCCTAGATCCTAGACCTTAGACCTCAGACACTAGACTCTATAAACTCCTAGACCCTAAAAACCCTTGACCTTAAAAACCCTAGACACTAAAAACCCTAAACAAAAAAAACCAAAACCCAAAAAACCCTAAACCCTTACCCCCTGACCCAAGTCCCTAGACAATAGACACATAGAAACTAGACCTTAAAACCCAAGACCAATAAACACTAGACCCAAAAACCCTACACCCTAAACACACTAGACCCTAAAAAGCCTAGACTCTAAAAACCCTAAACCCCTATAACCCTACACCATAAAACCCTAAATCCTAAAAGCCATAATACCTAAAACCCTAGAACCTGAAACACTAGATCCTAAAAACCATAGACATTAAAGACCAAGACCCTAAAAACCCTAAACCCTAAAAACCCTAAACAGTAACCCACTGACCCTAGACTCTAGACCCTAGAACATAGACACTACACCATAAAAAACTTAGACAATAAAAACATACACCATAAAAACACTAGACCCTAAAATCCTGGACCCTAAAAACCCTAAAACCTAAAAACCCTAAACTCTAAAAACCCTATACAGTAACCCGCTGACCCTAGACTCTAGACCCTGGACCCTAGACCCTAAAAAACCAAGACAATAAAGCCCTAGACCCTAAAAACCCTAGACCCTACAAAACGTAGACCATAGAACCTAGTCCCTAAAAGGCCTAGACACTTGAAACCCTAGACAATATATATCCTAGACACTAAAAACCCTAGACCTTAAAAATCATAAAACTTAAAAAACCAAAATCCTAGACCCTAAAAACTTTATATCATAAAAAACCTATACGCTAAAAACCATAAACCCTAACTCCATGACCCTAGACCCTAGACCCTAGAACCTAGACCCTAAAAACCCTAGACCTAAAAACACTAGGCCCTGAAAATCCAGGACTATAAAAACCCTAGCCCCAAAAATCCCTAGACTATAAAAACCCTGCACCCTAAAATACCTAGATCCTAATAACTCTAGACTCCAAAAACAATATACTATAAAAAAACCTCAACCCTAAAACCCTGAACCCTAACACCCTAGACCCCAAACATCCTAGACCCTAAAAACCATAAACCCTAAAATCCTAAACTTTTGCAAACCTAGACCATAAATCCTAGACCCTAATAAAAATGTACCCTAAAAACACTAAACCCTAAAAATCCTAACCTTAAAAAGCCTAGGCCCTAAAAACTGTAGACCCTAAATAAACTAGATCCAAAAAACCCTAGACTCTAAAACACCTAGACCCTAAAAACCCCAGACCCTAAAAAACATAGACCCGAAAATCCTAGATCAAAAAATAGTAGACCCTAAAAAACTAGACCCTAAAAACACAACACCCAAAAAAGCCTACACCCTAAATTCCCTAAACCCTAAAAAATCTAAACCCTAAAACACCTAAAGTTAAAACCCTAAACTCTAAAAACCCTAAAACCTAAAAACCTTAGACCTTAAAACCCTAGACCCTAAAAATCCTAGACCCTAAAAACCCTAGATCCTAAATATCCTAGAATCTATAAACCCTAAAACCTAAAAACCCTATACCCTAAAACACTATACCCCAAAAACACTAGACCCTAAAAATCCTAGACCCTAAAATTCCTAGACCCTAATTATCAAAGACCCCAAAAACCCTAGAACCTAAAACTCCTAGACCCTAAATCCCTAAACCCTAAAAAAAACCTAGACCCCAAAAACCCTAGACATTAAAACCCATAGACTCGAAAAATGCTAGACCCTAAAAACCGTAGACCCTAAAAACCGTAGACCCTAAAAGCACTAGACCCTAAAACCCTAAACCCTAAAAACCCTAAACCCTAAAACCCTAAACACTAAAAACCCTAAACTCTAAAAACCCTAACCCCAAAATCCCTAAACTCTTACCCCCTGACCCTAGACCTTAGACCCTAGATACTAGACCCTAAAATCCCTAGACCCTAAAAACCTGAGACCTAAAATCCCTAGACCCTAAAAAACCTAGACCCCAAAACCCTAGATGCTGATAACCCTAAACACTAAAAACCCTAAACCCTAAAAACCCCAAAATGTAAACACCCTAGTCCTAAAAATCATAGACCCTAAAAACTCTAATCCCTAAAACCCTAGACCCTAAAACCCAAGACCATAAAAACCCAAAAACCTATAAACCGTAAACCTTAAAACCCTAAACACTAAAATCCCTAAACCTTAAAATCCCTAAAACCTAAAATACGTAAACCACTAAAACCCTAAAAGCCTAAAAACCCTAAACAGTAGCCCCCTGACTCTAGACTCTAGACCCCAGACTCTAGAACATAGACCCTAAAAAAACTTAGACAATAAAAACCTTACACCATAAAAACACTAGACCCTAAAATCCTAGACCCTAAAAACCCTAGAAGCTAATAACCCTAGACCCTATAAAAGCTAAACCCTAAGAAGCCTAGACCCTACAAACCTTAGACCATAGAACCTAGTCCTAAAAAGTCTAGACCATAAAAACTGTAGACCCTAAAACCCAAGACTCTAAAATCCCAGGACCCGAAAACCCTAGACAGTTAAAACCCTAGTCCCTAAAACCTCTAAACTCTAAAACACTAGACTCTAAAAAGCCTAAACCGTAAAAACCCTAGACCCTAAACCCTAAAATCTCTAAACCCGAAAAAACCTAAATCCTAAAAACCCAAAACCCTAACAACCCTAAAACCTAAAAAGCCTAAAATCTAAAAACTCTACAACCTAAAAAACCTAGACCCTAAATCCCTAGACCCTAAAACACTAGACGCTATATATCCTAGACCCTAATAATCCTAGACCCTAAAAATCCTAAAACCTAAAAGAACTACAACCTAAAAAACCTAAACCCTAAAAACCCAGAACCCTAACCTCCTGAACCTAGACCCTAGACACTCGACTCTAGAAGTTAGACCCTAAAAACCCTAGACCCTAAAAACTCTAGACTCCAAAAAACCTGGACTCTAAAAATCCTAGCTTCTAAAACCACTAGACTATAAAAGCCCTACACCCTAAAAACCCAAGATCCTAATAACCCTAGATCCTAAAAACACTATACTGTAAAAAAAACCCTCAACCCTAAAAACCCTGAACCCTAAAACTCTAGACCCTAAATATCCTAGACCCTAAAAAACATAAACCCTAAAAAACCTAGACCATAAAAACCCTGAACCGTAAAACTTTAGACCCTAAATACCCTAGATCCTAAAAACCAAAAACCGTAAAAAACCTAGACCATAAAAACCTAGACCCTAAAAACATAAACCCAAAAAACCCTAAAGATTAAAAACCCTAAACAGAAAAAACCCTAAAACCCAAAACCCTAGATCCTAAAATACCTAGACAGTAAAAACGCTAAACACTAAAAACCCTAGACTCTAAAGACCCTAGACCCTAGACCCTAAACCATAGACCCTGAAACCCCTAGACCATAAAAACCATAAACAATAAAAACCCTAGAACCTAAAATCCCTAAACCCTAAAAACCCAAACCCCAATAAACCCTAAATTCTTACCCCCTGACTCCAGACCCTAGTCCATACCCTAGAACCTAGACCCTAAAAAACCTAGACCCTTAAAACCCTAGACCCTAAAAACCCTATACCCTAAACAACCTAGACCCTAAAAATCCTAGACTCTAAAATCCCTAAACACTTATGACCCTAAACCATAAAACCCTAAATCCTAAAAAGCATAAACCCTAAAAACCCTAGACCCTAAAAATTTTAACACTAAATACTAGACCCTAAAAACCCTAAAACCTAAACCCTAACACCTAAAAATCCTAAACCACAAACCCTAAACCCTAAAAACCCTAACCAAAAAACCCCTGACCCTAGACCCTAGACCCTAAAAACTAGAGACACTAATAACCCTAAAAACTAAAAACCCTAGACCCTAAAAACCCTAGTCCTAAAAATCATAGACCCTAAAAACTCTAAACCCTAAAACGCTAGACTCTAAAACACTGGACCCTAAAAACCCTAAAACCTAAAAACCCTAAACTTTAAAACCCTAAACCCTAAAATGCATAAACCCTAAAAACCATAAACCCTAAAAACCATAAACAGTAAAACTTCTGACCTTATTCTCTAGACCCTAGGCCCTAGACCCTAAAAAACCAAGACATTAAAAGTTCTAGACCATAAAAAACACTACACCCTACAAATCATAGACCCTAAAAACAATAGAACCTAATAACACTACACCATAAACACACTAAGCCCTAAAAAACCAAGACCCTACAAACTCTAGACAATAGAACTTATTCCCTAAAAGGCCTAGACCCTAAAAATCCTAGACTCTAAAAACCCTAGACCCTAAAAACCATAAAACCTAAAAACCCTGCATCCTAAAAAAACTAAACCATAAAAACCCTAGAGCATAAAAATCATAGAACATAAAAACCCTAGACCCTAGAAACCCTAAACCCTAACCGCCTGGCCCTGGGTCCTAGACCCTAGACCCTAGACCCTAAAACCTAGACCCTAGACCCGAGACCCTAAAAACCCTAGGCACTAACAACCCTAGGCCCCAAAAAACCTAGACTATAAAAATCCTAACTCCTAAAAACCCTAGACTATAAAAATCATACACCCTAAAATCCCTAGACCCTAATAACTCTAGACCATAAAACAATATACTGTAAAAAAACTTGACCCTAAAAACACTGAACCATAACACCCTAGACCTAAAACACCCTAGACCCTAAAAACCATAAACCCTAAAATCCTAAAGCCTAAAAAACCTAGACCCTAAAACTCTAGGCCCTAATAAAACTATACCCTAAAACACTAAACCCTAAAAATCCTAGACCCTAAATAACCTAGACCCTAAAAACCCTAGACCCTAAAACCATAGACTCTAAAAATCTACAGACCTTAAAAATCATAGATCCAAAAATCCTAGATCATAAAAACAGTAGAACTTAAAAAATCTAGACCCTAAAAACACTAGACCCAAAAAGACCTAGACGGTAAAAACCCTAAACCCTAAAAAACCTAAACCCTAAAAAACCTAAAGCTTAGAAACCCTAAACTCTAAAAACCCTAGAACCTAAAAACCCTAGACCCTAACAACACTATACCCTAAAAACCCTAGACCCTAAAAACCCTAGACCCTAAAAATCCAAGACCCTAAAAACCCTAGAACCGAAAACTCCTAGACCCTAAATTCCTAAACCCTAAAATCCCTAGAAACAAAAAAACCCTAGACCTTAAAACCCATAGACCATAAAAATGCTAGACCATAAAAAGCATAGACCCTAAAAATTCTAGACTATAAAAGCACTAGACCCTAAAACCCTAGGCCCTAAAAACCCAAAACCCTAAAAACCCTAAAGCATAAAATCCCTAAAGCCTAAAAACACTAGACTCTAAAACTCCTAGAACCTAAAAACCCTAAACACTAAAAACCCTATACACTAAAAACCCTAGACCATAGAGCCTAGACCCTAGACCCTAGACTCTATAAACCATAGACCCTAAAAACCCTAGACCATAAAAACCCTAAACCGTTAAAACCCTAGACCCTAAAAACCCAGATCCTAGAACTTAGACCCTAGACCCTTGTCCTTAAAACCCTAGACCCTAAAAACACTAAACACTAAAAACTGTAAACCCTAGACCTTAGACATTAGAACCTAGACCCTAAAATCCCTATTCCCTAAAAACCCTAGACCCTAAAAAACCTATACCCTAAAAACCATAAACCCTTAAAACCCTTAACCCTAATCCCCTGACCTTAGACCCTAGACCATAGACCCTACAACCTAGACCATAAAAAACCTAGACCCTTAAAACCCTAGACCATAAAAACCCTACACCCCAAAAACCCTAGACCCTAAAAATCCTAGACTCTAAAAATCCTAAACCCTTACAACCCTAAACCTTAAAAACCATAAATCCTTAAAACCCTAAACCATGAAAAACCTAGACACTAAAAACCCTAACCAATAAATACCATAGACACTAAAAGACCTAGACCCTAAAAACTCTACAGCCAAAAAACCCTAATGCCTAAAAATCCTAAAGCCTAAAATCCATAAACTCCACAAACCCCAAAACCAAAAAACCCTAAACCCTAAAAATACTAAACCCTAAAAACTATAAACCCCAAAAACCCTAGACCCTAAAACCATAGACCCTAAAATCCATAGATCTTAAAATCCCTAAACCCTAAAAAACCTAAGACCTAAAATCTCTAAACCTAAAAACCCTAAACCATAAAAACCCTCAACCCTATAAACCCTAAACCTTAAAAACCTAAACCATATAAACCATAAATCCTAGAAAACCTAAACTATAAAACCCTAAACACTAAAAACCCTACACATTAAAATTCCTAAACCCTAAAATCAATAACCCAAAAAACCCTAGACCCTAAAACACTAGTCCCTAAAAAACCATAGACCCTAAAAACCCTAAACCCCCAAAACCATAAAGCTTACAAATCCTAAACTCTAAAACCCCTAAAACCTAAAAACCCTGGACCATAAAAAACCTAGACCCTAAGAACCCTAGGCCCTAAAACCCTAGACCCTAAAAACCCTAAACAATAAAAACCATAGACCCTAAAAGCCCTAGACTATAAAAATGCTAAACCCTAAAGACCCTAGACCATAAAAACCCTACACCATAGAACTTACACCCTAAAAACCATAGACACTAAAAAGCATAGTCCATAAAAACTGTAGACCATTAAAACCATAGACCCTAAAAACCCAGGAAGCTAAAACCTTATACCCTAAAAAACCTAAACCATAATACCCTAGACCCTAAAAACTGTAGACCCTAAAAAACCTAGTCCCTAAAATTCCTACACCCTAAAAAACCCTAAACCCTACAACGCTAGACCCTAAACCCTAGACCTTAAAAACCATAAACCCTAAAAACCCTAAACCCTAAAATCTCTAAACTCTAAACCTAAATCCTAAAATTCTAAACCCTAAATACCCTAAACACTAAAAACCCTAAACCCTAAAAACCCTAACCCCTAAAACACCTAAACCCTAACCCCCTGACCCTTGACCTAGGCCCAACACCCTAGATACTAGACCCTAAAATCAGTAGACCCTAAATATCAGAGATCCTAAAAATTCTAGACCCTAAAAACCTTAGAACCTAAAAAACCTAGATGCTAATAACTCTAAACACTAAAAACCCTAAACCCTAAAAACCCTAAACCCTAAAAACCCTAGACCCTAAAAACACTAGACCCAAAAAACCTAGGGGAAAAAAACCCTAGACCCTAAAAACCATAGACCCTAAAATCCCTAGACCCTAAAAACCCTGAACACTAAAAACCCTAAAACCTAAAAACCTAAAACCAAAAACCCTAAACACTAAAAACCCTAAACCTTAAAAAAACCTAAACCCTAAAATCCATAAATCCTAAAAACCCTAAACCATAATACACTAAACACTAAAAACCCTAAACCTTATAAAACTTAAACCCTAACATCCATATACCCTAAAAACCCTAGACCCTAGAAACCCTAGACCTTAAAAGCCATAGACCCTAAAAATCCTAGACTATAAAAACCATAGACCCTAAATCCCTATACTCTAAAAGCCCTAAACCCTAAAAACCCTAAAGCTTAAAATCCCCACATTCTAAAAACTCTAAAACCTAAAAATTCTAGACCCTAAATAACCTAGACCCTAAAAACCCTAGACTCTAAAACACCTAGACCCTAAAAATCCTAAATGCTAAAAATCCTAGACCCTACAAACCCTAGACAATAGACCCTAGACCATAGACTCTAGACCCTAAAAATCATAGACCCTAAAAACCCTAGACCATAAAAACCCTAGACCCTAGACCTTAGACTGTAAAATCTAGACCCTAAAAACCCTAGACCCTAAAAACACTAAACACTAGAAACCCTAAACCCTAACCCCCTGACCTTTGACCCTAGACCATAGACACAAGAACCTAGACCCTAAAATTCCTAGACCCTTAAAACCCTAGACCCTAAATATCCTACACCCTAAACACCCTAAACCCTAAAAACCCTAGACTCTAAAACCCTAAACACTTATAACCCTAAACCCTAAAAACCCTAAATCCTTAAAACCATAAACCCTAAATTCCCTAGATCCTAAAAACACTAGATCCTAAAAACCATACACAATAAGAGACCTAGACCCTAAAAACCCTAAACCCTAAAAACTCTACAGCCTAAAAACCCTAAAGCCCAAAAACCCTAAACCATCAAAACCCTAAAACCTAAAAACCATAAACCCTAAAAACTCTAAACTCTAAAAACCCTAAATACTAAAAACCTTAAACACTTACACCCTGACCCTAGACCCTAAAAACCCTAAACCCTAAAAACCCTAGACCCTAAAACCCTAAACCTAAAAACCCTAACCAAAATCCCTAAATAATAAAATCCATAAACCCTAAAAACCATAACACTCAAAACCCTAAAATTAACCCCCTGACATAGACCCTAGACCCTAGACCCAAGCCCCTAGAGCCTAGACCCTAATAAACCTAGACATTAAAAACACTAGACCCTAAAGACCCTAGACCCTAAAAACCCTAGTTCCTAAAAAAACTAGTCGCTAAAACCCTTGACCCTAAAAACCCTAGACCCTAAAAACCCTAGTTCCTAAAAAAACTAGTCCCTAAATACCCTTGACCCTAAAAACACTATACTCTAGAAATCCTAGACCCTAATAACCCTAGACCCTAAAAACCCTTGACCCTAAAAATCCTAGACCCTAAGAACCCTAGACCCTAAAAACCCTAGACCCTAAAAACCCTAGTTCCTCAAAAAAACTATTCCCTAAATAAGCTCGACCCTAAAAACACTATACTCTAAAAATCCTAGACCCTAATAACCCTAGATCCTAAAATACCCTCGACCCTAAAAACCCTAGACCCTAAAAAACCTAGACTCTTTAAGTCCTAAACCCTAAAACCCTTAAACCCTGACCCTAGACCCTAGACCCAAGACTTTCGACCCTAGACCCTAGACCCTAAAAACCCTAGACCCTAAAAGCCCTAAACCCTAAAAACCTTAGAAATAGAAC
>JANBXA010000071.1:0-16253 GCA_030556225.1 Cricetiscus sungorus | reverse complement strand
CTTTTAGGCATGTCCTCTCTGATAGACAGATCCTCACACACAAATAGCTGTGAATAGCAGCTATAATAGTAGACACACCCAGGTAACATTTTTGGCAGGCTTTCTGCAACAGAACGTTCACACACACAAAACTACCTGTGAAGAGCAGCTAACTAAATACACCCCCCCACACACACAGATGGATAGTTGTCAGGTCTATTAGGTATCCTGTGTTTAAGAGAAGATGCCTAACAGAACCTGAAACATAGGGCTGACTGTTGGGTGTCAGAAGTAAGGAAGAAAACACATATTAGTACCTCATATTTATCCCATTTTATGTGTGCTTGTAAGCATGTGTGTATGTATGTGTTCATGTATGTGCGAGTGTGTGTGCACATGTGTGTTTGTGCTCACGTGTGCATGAGTGATTGTGGTTGTTTATGTATGTCAGAATCTACTATCAGTTTAAGGTACACACTTTACTACAATTGTTTACACACAACATCTATGTACTTCTCCTACTCCCTACAGCAAAGCATGTACATACTCATACACAGAAAAAGAAAGAGGAGAGAGAGAGAGAGAGAGAGAGAGAGAGAGAGAGAGAGAGAGAGAGAGAGAGACACGGAGAGAGAGTGTCAGGTCCAGCTCCATTTTTCTTATTCCATTATAGGCAAAGGTGTGTACTCAGGGCTAGAAGTCAGGTTCTGCTTGGTACCTCTTCCCCTATACCCAAAAATTTTATACACAGTTAGTTTATGATGTGAGATGTTATTCTGTAAATATGCTTCTCATACTGGTTAATGAATAAAGCCCTGTTGGCCAATAGGAAAACGAGATAGGCGGGGCTAGGAGAATAGGAGGAGAAAAGAGAAACAAGCAGGGAGGAGTCAACATGGAGAGCCCAGAGAGGTAGGATGTCTGTGCCTCTCTGACCAGTAAGATGAGCCACGTGGAAATAGTTAGAATAGAAGAAATGGGTTAATCATTAAGAAAGATCTAGCCAGTAAGGAATTAGTAACTTGTATCAAATCAGAGTCTCAGAGTATTATTTAATATATATATTTAAAATGCTTTTACTCCAAAATGGATGTTCAAGGACAAATTACTGGGGAAAAGAGTTTCTAATTTTGTTTCCACAGAAAATGAGAAGCTGTTGATTCCTTCCAGACTAATATGGTTTGATCAAGCAAGAACCCCTGAAGCATTATCCCTGGGACAAAGCAGCCTTGCAGACTACAGCCAAGATTTTTGCATCTTCTTAGGATCCCCATGACAGCACCCTCTATCAGCAGCAAGTAGTTTGGAAAGCATGACACCCAGATTCCCAAATATTGGTTATAAATTTTTGTTTTCATTTATATGGGCTTGGGTATAAAGAGCTAATGACCACAAGCAATCTTTTTAAAGGTAAAAAGGGAATTATGGTATAGATATGAATGCTTTGTTTTGGGATGGATTTTCATTTATTGATACAAATTTAAGGTCAATTTAAGGTCATTTTGTGATATGTATATTTCTCCTCTTGTTTAGGTATTATGTTTATATAGCTCATTGAAAATGTAATGTATAATTTAGTACAGATTAGAGAGTTACCTATGACAGTCAACACTTGGAGTTAGGTTAGTTAGGATTTCTAGATATACAGAAATATATTTGAGATGAATAGGCAGTCTTCAAACCTTTCAAAGACCTACAGCATATGGCATATAAAACGGTTTAGCGTTTTTCTTGACAGTGAGGCACTACTGCTCCTGGTAACCCCACCTGCACCAGAAAGTAAGATGGACATCGAAGAAACACATTATGAAGTTTGCTACTAATATGGAAATACTAGCCATTTGGGCAAGGTAATGCTCTTCTGGACTGTTTGACTTTATGCTGTATAAACTGGACACGCAGGACCCACACAAAAGTGACTGCTGAATCAAGGTGTATAGTTCCACAGGGTCCCCGTTACATGAAAGAGTCTGCCAGACACACTATGGCCTATGGGCTGAAGATGGAATATTACAGAAGAACTTCGGGTGACTGACCAGGAAATGAGCTGTCTCTGTCATTTCTAGAGTTTATATATTAACCTTCTGTGGTCTTTGAAGGAGTTGCAGACAGATAGTTATGGTTATAGTTTTCCTTAGTTAGGATTGAAGATAAGTTAAATATAGGACTTTAGACTCACAAAGATAGGATAGATAATAATTTCTTTAAGTCTTACAAAATGTTAATGTTAATGGACTAAATACTGTTAACTGTAATTCTTATTTGATAACTGTTGTATGATATATATATATATATATATATATATATATATATATATATGGTATATATGTTAAGGTTAAAATCCTTCTTTTTATTTTAGACAGAAAAGAGGAGAAGATGGGAGATGTTATTTTGTAAATATGTTCCTCATACTGGTTATGAATAAAGCACTGTTGGGCCAATGGGAAAGCAAGATAGGTGAGGCTAGGAGACAAGGAGGAAAGAGAAAACAGTTAGGAGGAGTCAACAAGGAGCACCTGGAGAGATAACAATCCAGTGCCGCTTGGCCGGTAAGATGAGCCATGTGCAAATACTTAGAATAGTAAAAATGGGTTAATCATTAAGACAGAGATAGCCGATACGGAATTAGAAACTGACCAACAGATTTATATAAAATACAGAGTCTCAGCATGTTATTGAGGGCTGGCTGGCAGGCTGGCAGGAAACATAACCGGGTGCCCAGCAGGGAGGAACAAAGAGTGGGACCAGACCTGCGGTGTGGAAAAACGTGCTTGTAACACAACATACCGAAACATATGGAACATTTTGAAAGTAGTGCTACTAGGAATGTTAATTGCACTGAATGCCCATATGAAAAAAAAAACTGTTGATAGTCACATTCGAAAATTAACAGCAAAACTGAAAGCATTAGAAGAAAAGACGTAAACTCACTCCAGAGGAGGAGAAGCAAGGAAATAATCAATTTGAGGTCTGAAATCATTAAAGTAGCAACAAGAAAAACAATACAAAGAGACCATGTAACAAGATTTACATTTTTGAGGAAATCAATAACATAAAAAAAAATCCTTTTCCAAAACTAACCAGAAAGAAGAGAGAGAACATGAAAATCAACAAAATCAGAAGTGAAAAGTGGAACATAACAATGAACAATGAGGAAATAAAGAGAACCTTCAGGTCATACATTGAGAATATGTACTCTACCAAATTCAAAAATTCAAATGAAATATACAAATTTTTGTACAGCTATCACTTAGCAAAATTAAATCAAGAACAGATAAGCAATTTAGTTACAACTAATGAAGTAGAAACAGTTCATTCATGAGTAATACACTTTCATGATGTTCATATTAGAAAATATAATGGACATGGGATGCCTTGGGTTTCATGGTCATGGTACACCACCATCAGAGTGCAGGTGCAATTCTACCCCACATCAACTGCAGCAGGTACCAACAAAGTGCTGGCAACTTCCATGACCTTGTCCTAGGAAGCAGGCTGCCAAGTTCCCTAGTTGTGGGCACAGGGAAACATTGAAAGAATAAACATTATATGTCTCTGTCCCTCTTTCCTAATAGAGCCTTACTCAGGGTTCCCAAACTAACCATCTCCTAGGGGTCACCAGGCAAAAATTCTTAGATACTTGCAGATCTGTTACAATCTATCCCCTATCCACAGGCTTCCATTCCCCAGGCCTCAGCAGGCATTACTCAGGAAACTTCTCTTTTCTTTCTCCAAAGTCCTCAATTCCCCCTCCAACATGTTATTTCCTATATATTCTGTAGATCACCAAATTCCTCTGGCATGGCAAAGGTACACTCAGACATATACAAACAGATTCAGGTGGTCTGAGGAAAGGCAAACTAGACACATAGGGAAAATAAAAAAAAATATCAGTTACCCCAAGAGATTGCCTTAAATCTGTCCACCTACTTCCTCCACTATCTGTGTCTCCCTCTCTGGCTCCTATATACACTCCCATCCATGGCATTCAGGGCATCTAGGTCTGTATGGACCACAATAATATTCTATATTCAGTTTGAATATGCTTCTCAGTACACAATAGAGAGCTGATCTCCTATGAACACCAACAGACTACAGAGGACCACTGTGACACTGTTGATATCTTGTAAGATGACTGCTAGATGAGAACATTGTCCGTGCATCCTGGAGACCACCTTCTCTAATCTCTTCCAATTCACAGTCTGTACAAAGCTACCTGAGGACATCTGCTGTAACATTACAAAGGGCCCTCTGTGCATCTAATGTATGGAGATATGTGTGGAACTATGAGTTCCTAGACACGCCAGGCATGGCACAGGCACACAAATACTCTCTCTCTCTCTCTTTCTCCTCCTGTCTCTCTCTCTTCCTCCCTCCCTTTCTCCCACTCTCACACTCTCTCTTTACCTCACTCTCTCTCATGGGAGAGGATATTACATAAATGATAGACTTGGGAAGAGGCCAGGGTCCCACCTGGAGGAATTGTCATGATCTACCAAACCAAGTTTGAAGTAGTCACAAGGGTTGCCCTGCAGCTCTTTCTCCATATCCTGCCTTCACTGCCTTCTACTATGAGAAGGACAAACAACAGCTCCAGAGTCAGAGGCAGCATCAAAGTGTTGACCAAGGCAGTATTTCTATGGATGACATCACAGAGTGGGAGGAGCTGCTCTCTCTTGGCTCTGCAGGTGAAGGCACCTGATTAACCTCTACCACAGCCTCTGCTGTTGAGATCCTGGCCACAACTGGAGCCTCACCATTTGGTCGAGGGTCATGATTTCACACTGATATAGTTCATTAGACACGGTCCTCTGCTTATCTGAAGATTAAATTATTGAATGTTTTAAATTGGTGATGACTATGTCCTTCATGTTTCAGTTATGATGCATCATCCGGGAGTGATATGATGAAACAGTCCAGGTTTTAAAATTATTTAATCATTTAATTATTGAATTCTATTATTATGCAATCATTAATGACTGGATCTCCTAGTGTCCCTTATACTCTATGCAGTGCTTCTGGCACCAATTATCTGCTATGTCCATCGCACAGCAACTAATCTTTAATCGATGATCCCATCATAATTTAAGTAAACAAATAAGTAAATAATTGAATAGTACTGCATACTTAATTTCCATGAAATGGAACTACAGAGATTGTCAAGGAAGTAATACTTAGATGATTAAATAATGCCACACAATTAGCTCCCAGGGAGGACTGGCAAGACTCAAGTCATGAAGGACAACATTATCATCAATTAAAATAATTAATATATAATTGTAAAGTAATTGAATAATAAAATAGTGGTACATACATAAATCCCACATGGTGGGATCAGACTGAACTATTCCTGGAATAATGATTTATAAACAATTAAATAAATAAATACATGGCCTTCCTTATTAACTCCTACAAGGTGGCACAAAACTCAATGTATCATGGCTGATATAATGATCTATTTAAATGACTAAATAAACAGTAAATGAGATGATATCACAGAGTCAACTACCATAATCTGACTCCAAACCTGACTTATATTCCATAAAATCATTGGCGGTTTAAATATGTAAATTATTACATAATTAGATGATCTGGCACACTTGATTCCACAAGGTAGAACCAAACTCCAGTGATTTAAATTATATAATGACTTAATTTTATAGTTAAATAGGTATAACCTCAGATGATATGATGATCTATTACATTCGACTCCGAGGAAACCTCCAAATTCCAGTCATCACTGAATAAATAATCATAGATTTTAATACTGAAATGATTAAAAAAATAATTGAATGCGGTTTATACTTGGCTCCAATAAGATGGGTCAAAAATCAAGATATCATTCATTATTTAATCATAGATTTGAACATTAAAATGAATGATTAATTTGATAATGTCTCATAATTCACCCCTGGGGAGATAATTAAATATTATCATTGATTTAAATAATTAATTAATAAAATGACATGCCACAATTCACTCCTACAAGGTGGATTAAGACTCCACCCATCCTCAGGTAGATAAAAACAGATTTAAATAATGAAATATTCAGATGGTTAGATGGTCTGGCACCCTTGACTCCCATAAGATGGCAGCAAACTTCAGTAATCACTGATTATGTAATAAACAATTACAATAATTAAATGATTAAATATTGAAATAGTTGGACTGTTTTTGCATCATCAACTCTTGAGAGGACAGGCCAGACATGATGAAGGGCACTGTCTTCATGGAGTTATTAAATTCTATAAATGAATAATTAGATAATAAGACTGTCTTGCCTGATGAACTCTGTTGGACTGCCATAATCACAAGCCACTGAGTCTCTGCTGTGGTGTAGCAGGAGCAGTGATGGTGGACCCATACTTGGGGAAGCAGTAGTGGCTACTGTTATCATCAGCTGCAAAGATGGCAGCAGAAGGAACGTCACCAACAGAGCAGAGAAAAAGAGATTATCCTTGTTCTGGGATATCGTTCCTCGTGAGGTCACTGTGATGGTGTTGAGCATTTTGTGCCACTACTTCTCCTTCTCATGGTAGAGAACAATGAATGTGAGGATGTGGAGGAAGACCAGGGAGGCAAACACCCCAAACACCATGCTCACCTTGGTGGAGTCCTTGTACTACTTCTCCGTGGGCACCAGGGAATGTTATGAACTCAATGTTCTAGCATCCCTAGCACTCTTGATAATGCATATGACATTCAGTCTTCTGTAACCATGGCTGCAACTTCCAAATCGTTAACCTTGTCCCTGACAGATAACAGCACCCTAACCATAATTAATGATGCCATCATCATATAAATAATAAAATAATTTAGTAAATTAGTAAATGCTAACTCTCAAAGTGAATAAATAGGTGATGGGCTATTTAACAGGCAGGGAAGAATGGCCAGACTCCAGTCATAAAGGATGACATCATCATTGATTTAAACTATTAATTTAAAAAAGTGATGATGTTGCATACTTAACTCCCCAAGATGAAGCTTGACTAAACTATTCATGAAATAAGGATGATTTATTTAAATACTTACACAAATATTTAGGTGATCTTCCATGTTATCTCCTATATGTAAATAATTCAATCATGTAATTTGATTATCTGGCATACTTGATCCCACAATGTACATCAAAATCCAGGTACCATGGATGACATAATCATTGTTTTATATAACTAAATAAACAAATGACAAGATGACAGCACATCATCTACTTACTCAAGGAGGCTACAAAACAGACTAAACAATGATGTTGTCATCATTGATTTAAATACTTTAATTACATGATTAATATTTAGATGGTCTTGTGTACTTGACTCACACAACACCCTATTTTAGTAATTAAATAATGACATAATCAGAGGATGAGACAGTCTTCTATTTTCCTAAATGATGACAAAAATCCATAGCACATCAAATAAACAAAAAACACCCATCTTACAACTTGGAAAGTTGTCTTGTAGACAACAAGACTTCTCCTAGTTGTCTGTGGGCAAAGGCATTTTTAGGAGACCCTCTAAATCGTTTACAGTAAATTTCCAGGATTCCAGAGTAAGCTATTTGTTCTTCTTGCATGGAAGCTCAGTAAGCTTAGCTGTTTCTTAGCATGACTGTCACTTTGTGATCAATGTGTTGGTGCTTGTCTATTTATTTCTTCTTGAGCCTTGTGCATGGATACAGTTATTCACTTACCTAATCTCTCCCTATATTTGTACCTATATCATGTGGTAGGCTGTTCTAAACATGGGAGAATGAAGAGAAGCTTATTTTCATTTCAGTAACCAGAAAAGTGTTAAGGTAAATGCCATAATATTATTTTCTCCATTTTGGATATAAGAAAATTGGGGCATAGAAAATATGGTTAAATACTCACCAGTGGAGCTGAATGGCATAATGATGCTTTCAATTACATGTGTATTTTACTGTAGTTGTTTTATAGACTTGAAAATAAGTATAACCCAAAAGGAGCCTTGCAATTATTTTGTGGGAGAAAATCAGTGAGGCTATAAAGTTTGTTCATTAGTGGATGTGCTTATTTTATCACGTGGGAGGTGTACTAGAATGTGAAAGAATATTGGATCATAAATGTTGCTGGTCAACTGTGCTGGAATTCTATATTCTAGTATAATGAGCCAAGAACCCTAGAGCAGATTAGATGTAGTGTTATGATTGGATATTTTAGTCCCGTGAAATAACTATCTCATAAAACATTTAAGGACAGCATTCATGGAAATTGACGCTCCTAACTAAGTCATAGACAAATCCATGAAAGTTGGCCCAAAGCTATTAATATCACACAATCCAAGATCACCTAATATCAGAGAACAGAATCTGTGGAGAAAATGTCTAAAGACTTTTGTTGAATGCCATCCTCCCTAAGAACGAAAGCTATGGAATAAAAAGATAAAAAGACTCACAATTATCTAACAAAATGCAAGTTTTCCATGGTTAGCTCCTTTCAGGAAGGTATTAATCCATTTTTTAGATTAGACTGAGGGATAAGTGGATAGCAGTTCATCTCTAATGAGGCAGCTGTCCAACATCAACTATATGATATCCTCTAAATTCCTGTATACACAATGATATTTAATCAATTGCACATTTTACTATCCTAATCTGTGGTTAAATAGTCAATGATCCTTGGAGTTTGGCAATTCTTGTGGAAGTCATGTAAGATACAACCTGTGGATGTCGAGAATGGCAGTACATGGCATCCTCTGATTACATCATTATTTAATTTTTAAAATAGGACATTAGATGAGTGACGATCAGTGGAATTTTGCACCAAATTATGGGATTCAAGTATGCAAGACCATATAATTATATAATGATGTAATTAAATTATTTAAATCACTGAGCACAACATTGTTCATTAGTCTGGTTTGGAGCCACCCTGGGGAAGTGCATGATGAGATATCAATTTGTTATTTGATTATATGTGATTATATAAATCAATGATTATATCATCTATGATACCTGGACCATGGATGCACCTTGTGGGATCTAGTATGCCAGATGATCTAATTACATAATTTAATTATTTAAAAGGATGATAGGAGTTAATATGCAAAATCATGTGAATATTTATAAAATCATTTAAATAAAACATCTTCTATTCTATGAGGAGTCCAATCAAGATTTATCTTGAGGATTAAGTATGCAAAATCATCACATTTTTTGATTAAGTGTTTAAATCTATGATGATGACATCTATCATGACTGGGGTCTGGCCATTCTTCCCTGCCAGTTATATGTCACATCAGCTATTTACTTATTGTGAGGTAGCATTTACTGACTTATTTAATTATTTTAATTTTGATGGCATCATTGTTTACGGTTATGGTGCAGTTATCTTTTCAACTACGTTTGTAGCAGGATTATTTGTAATAGCCATATCCTGGAAGCAACATGGATGCCCCTCAACAGAAGAATGGATAAAGAAGATGTGGCACATTTACACAATGGAATACTACTAAGCAGAAAAAACAATGCAATCTTAAAATACACAGGCAAATGAATGGAACTTCAAAAAAATAACCTGAATAAGGTAACCCAGTCACTAAAAAGGAACATGGTATGCACTCACTCATATATGGACTTTTAATATAGAGCATAGACTCACCAGCGCATAATTCATACCACCAGAGAAACTAGGATACAAAGAGGATTCTACGAGATTCATACGAGGTCCCTCACAGAAGTGGAAATGAATAAGATCTCCTGAGAATATTGCGAGTGGGGGAGGCATTAATGGAGATGGGTGTAGAAGAAAAAGAAAGGGAAAAGAGGAAGGAACATGGGACTAGGAATATTGCATCAGGGGAGGAAAATATGAGAGAGTGGGAGAAAGACAGAGACAAAGAGACAGAGAGTGATGCAATAAAAGAGGGAGCCATTATGTGTTTCAAAAGAAAACTGACTCGAGAAAAATGTTGAGACCTACAAGTCTGACCCCAACTAACCAAGGAAAGTCTACCATGTATGCCCTTCTCATCATCAATGGAATTGATGATGATCCACCATCATAGAACACTCAACTAATACCTGATGGAAACAGATGCAGACATTCACAGCTAACACTGGGCCAAACAGGAATCCAAACTCTGGGAGGGAGGAGAAGGCCATGCTATAGAAACACACTGAGACAGCTGACCTAAACATGGAGGAGATAATGGACCCCCAGACTGATATCTGGGAACCCAGCATTGGACAAACCCAGACGCCCTGGAAATGGGTCTCAGTTAAAAAGCCTGGAGAGTCTAAGGGACCTTTGTCAGTGCCACCAGGATGAATCCCTGCTACACAAAAGGATGTTGGGCTCATGTTCCTTACAGAACGATACTCCCTTAACCTAGAGGCAGAACCTAGTCCCTACTCCAAATGACTTGACAGATTTAGATGACCCCTTCTGGAAGGCATTAACTACCTTGTTGAGTGTGGGGGGATGGGTTGGGAGGGTGGCTGGGGGCATGGGAGGGTCAAAGAGAGAGAGGAAGCAGCAGATAGGAAACTGATATGTAAAATAAGCAAAATAAATAAATAAATCAGACGATCAAAGGATCTTGTCTAATGAAATCTGTTGGTCTGATTGCTTGACACTCCACCAAGTCACTTCAGTGTTGTTGAGGCTATTTTGCTGGCCAGGAGCACAGCAGCAGAGGCTATGGCAACAATGATGGAGGTCTCTTCACCTGCAAAGCCTAGATAGAGCAGCTATTCACACTCTGAGATGTCATCCGCAGAAATGCTGCCTTGGCAAACACTATGATGCTATCTGTGCTTTGGTGCTCTTGCTTGTCCTTCTCATAGTAGAGGACAGTGAAGATGTAGAGAAAGACCTGCAAGGTGACCCCTGTGACTGCCACACTCCACATTTTGCTTGGTTAGATTGTTAATTTTTCTCTAGGTGGGACCCTGGCCTATTCAACACTCATTCTCCCATTTGGAAAATATGCCTTCCCATGAGAAAGAAAGAGAGAAACACTCACAGAGAGGAGAGAGACAGAGACAGAGAGATACAGAGAGAGACAGAGACAGACACAGATAGAGAGAGAGAGATATTAGTTTGTCTGTGTCACACTTGGCATGTCTAGGAGCTCATAGTTCCCAATATACACACATATGTACCTTTGTAATCTTACAGCAGATATCCTCAGGAAGTTTGTAGAGATGGAAAATTGGTAGGAATTGGACAAGTTTGTCTCCAGGAAGCCGGAGCAGTGCTCTTCATCTACCAGGCATCTCAGAAAATATCAACAGTGTGAAGATGGGCCTTTGTAGTCTATTCATGTTTTAAAAGCAATTCCCTACTGAATATGGTAGTCCTAGCTGCCTTGGATGCCATGGATGGGTATATATACAGGAGCAAAGGAGGGAGTCACAGTTAGTGGAGCAGGTATATATGCAGTTGGACAGATACAAGGCAAGAGAGACCTGTTTGTGCAGTTCCAGGTGTTTTTGTGTTTGATGGCTTTTCTTTACATGCAGGTTGATGTGTTGCCCCATTATGTATATGGATAACTTGATTCTTTTACATGTTTCTGGTGCCCTGGAGAGAAATGATGAAGGTACCTCAAGAGCATCCTGTAGGTGCCCTCACCTGGAATTTTGTGATAAATCCCTGTGCAGTACAGGGAAGGATATATGCTCTAGACAATATGTTGTGACAACCAAGAATTGTGTATTTTTCCCGGGTGTCTAGTTTGCCTTTCCCCAGACCACTTGAATCTCATGTGCCTATGCTAATGCCAGGATACAGATAAGTAGATTTATACATAAGATGCAGAATGTCCCATGTAGCAAAGGGTCTTGAAGACTTTGGAGAAATAAATAATTATCTCAGTAGTGTTTTGTGGAGGTTGCAAAGTAGAATGCTGTGGAAAGGAGATGATAACAGACCTGGAATTATCAAACAATGATTGTATGGTGATGCCTTGGTATGCTTTCAAAAACTTTGGTGTCGGTGCTGCTGGTATGTTAATGAACAAAAGGGGGCAGGTGGTACTGTGCACAAGCTGCAGGCAGTAGGATGGGCAATCACATAGATGAGGCCAGATGTAGGCCAGGATAAAGTATCTTTGTAGACTTCTTCCCTGATCCTGACTGACATGGGCACTCTGGACTGAGGAGACTGACTTACCTGGACATGGCAAGGTAAGCCCATATTGCCTGGATGTAGCACCAGGACCCTATTCCTTCCAAGTACTCTCCTGTGCCAAAGAGAATGCAAGAAACCAGCTTAGGTCCTGTGGGTCTAGCATGAGAGCTTTTTCCTAGGCAGGCTGATGCCATACCAAAGAAATACCAGGACATGCTGGCATGCTGTGCTAATACCATCTGTTAATGGCAGTAGGGTACCCAGAATGGCAACTTACTCATGACATTGCACACTCCCTCAGCCTTTCCAAACAATAACAAACAAAGAAAATCACAGACAAACTTACAAAATTCTTTTGTGTCATACTACAAAATATCCAACAAACATCCAAGGCCATCCAGAAATGGAATACTTGGACTTCTGTAAGAACTGAATACCAAGGGGTATGGAAAAGTGATGGGGCTCACAGATCTCACAGGGACATCTTCACTACCCTGAAACAATTTGTTTTTGGACCCTGCCATCCCTCAGAAGACCCAAAGAGAGAATAGAGGTAGGCTTACTGGCAAGCATACACATCACCCTACAAAGACATCATGCCAGTGTGTAGCATCGGGGAAGCACTTAACAACCAATCTCATGGATGTATATTTTTGCATATGTCTTCCTTCTGCTGTACAAGGACTTCTCACAAATTTCTAGGTGTCCTCATATGATGCCCTTTAGGATATATATTGCATATATCCTCTCTTGTCCTGTACAGGCACTTCTCACAAAATTCCACGTATCCCCACAGCATGACCTCTAGGTGCTTACATCCTTTACCTCAAGGTCACCAGACACATATAAACGAAACAGTTGTCCATAGAAAGAATGGGAGAACACATCAACGTGTGTGTAAAACACCATCCCAAACCCAATCACCTGAGCTTGCACATAGTTCTCTCTTGCCTTCTATCTGTCCACCTTCATAGCTACCTCCTCCACTATCTGTGTCTCCCTCCCTGTCTCTTATATACACTCCCACCCATGGTATCCAGGACAACAATACCCAGATGATATACCATGTTTTGTAGCAAAGTGCTTTTTGAATGCACAAAAGAGAGCCAGTCTTGTATAAATACAGACTACAGAGGCCCTCCTTCACACTGTTGTTATCTTCTAAGATGACTGCTAGGTGAAGACCACTGCCATGGCCTCCTGGTGACTACCTTATCTAATGTCTTCCCATTCTCCCTCTACACACAGCTTTCTGAGACATCAACTGTAAGATTACAAAGGTATTGGTTGGAGCTATGTGGGGAGCTATGAGCTCCTAGACATGAAAGGCATGGCAGATGCACAGATAGTCTCTCTCTCTCTGTGTCTCTGTCTCTGTCTCTGTCTCTGTCTCTGTCTCTTCTCTCTCTCTCTCTCTCTCTCTCTCTCTCTCTCTCTCTCTCTCTCTCTCAGGAGGGCATATTCCCCAAATGGGAGGTCAAATCAAGAAATGACCAGAGTATCACCTAGACTAAGAAACTTGATAAGACCAAGACAAGTGTGGAGTGTCGCAATCTCAAGGGGCACCTTGCAGCTCTTCATCCACATCCCAGCCTTCACTGTCCTCTACTATGAGAAGGGCAAACAGCAGCACCAGAGGCACAGGCAGCATCATAGTGGTTGCCAAGGCAGCATTGCTGGGGATGACATCACAGAGAGTGAGGAGCTTCTCTCTCTTGGCTCTGCAGGTGAAGGCACCTCCATCACTGCTGCCACAGCCCCTGCCTCTGTGGACCTGGCCACCACAGAAACCTCATCATGACTGCAGTGACTTTGTGGAACGTCATGACACCTGACCGACAGAGTTCATTAGACAAGATCTTTGATAATCTGATTATTAAATTATTGAAATTTCAAATTGGTGATGGCTATGTCCTTCATGGCTCAGTTCTGGTGCACCCACTTTGGAATTTATGATGCAAAACCATCCAGTTTTTTAAATTATTTAATCATTTAATCATTAAAATCTGATGTTATGCAATCAGTAATCACTGGATTACACAGTGTCACTCCAGCTCTGGCTGCAGCTCCTGGCTCCAATATTTTGCTGTGTCCATCACCCAGTAGCCCAATCCCTAACTAATGACACCATCATACTTTAAGTAGCCAATTAAGTAAATAATGGGAAGGTCCTGAATTCTTAATGCCCATAAGATGGAACCAAACTCCAGTGATTGTCAGAGAAGTAATACATAGCTAATTAAATTATGACACACAATTATATTCCAGGGAACACTGGCCAGACTCCAGGAATGAAGGAAAACATAATCATCATTTTAAGTAATTGATGGGAGATGTTATCCTGTAAATATGTTTCTCATATTTGTTAATAAAGCACCGTTGGGCCAATGAGATAGCAAGATAGGCGGGGAAAGAGGAAGTAGTGGGGAGGAGTCGAGATGTAGCCCAGGGAAGAAGCAGGACGCCTGCCGCGGCTCCCTGATAAGACGACCACGTGGAAATACTTAGATAAGTAGAAATGGGTTAATAATTAAGACAGAGCTAGCCCATAAACAATAATGGTAATTGGCTAACAGGATTGTATCAAATACAGAGCCTCTGAGTGTTATTTGGGGCACACGTGGTTGCATGACAATGGCGGCAGGACCAGCGGCAGCCAGCGGGGAAACCTGCTGCAACACCCTCCTGCTCTACCCCTTTCCTCCCCCCTTCCATCCCGCCCCACTCTCCACTTGTAGGGTAATGTGCCTCTGGGAGGGAACAACTAAATATGTAAAGTCATTTACTGTAGGAACTAGGCCCCCCCTCCTAACTCTACATTAAGGGAATATTCATCCAACAGGAATGTGCTCCCACAGTCCTTTTATACATCAGGGATACATCCTGCTTCCACTGGTAGAGGACCCTTAGACTACCCAGGACTTCTAACTGATACCTGTATTCACGGGGCCTGAGTTGATCTGATTCTGGTGTCCCAGCTATCAGTCTGGGGGTCCATCAGCTCCCCCTTGTTCAGGTAAGCTGTCTCTGTTGGTCAAATTGTTAGTTGGGATCAGTCATGTAGGTCTTTGGAATTTCTCTAGAGTCAGTTTGCTTTTCTTACCTATAATGTTCCTTTTTTTTGTAATGTCTCTCTCTATCCTCCCCTCTCCTACTTCTCTCCTGGATCAATCTATCAATTTTAATAGTCCAACGTGCTTTGCTCTACTCCACTTGACATTTACTTAACACCCTCTCTACTCATTACCCCTCACTCTCAATATGCTCAGTGTATCATGTAACATTCTCCTTCTGTGAGGGACCTTGTATGAATCTATTAAAATCCTCCTTATGTACTAGTATGTGTGGTGGTATGAATTATATGATGGAGATCCATTGCTCTAAGTCTAAAATTCATATATGAGTGAGTGAGTACATACCATGTTCCTCATTTTGTGACAAGGTTACCTTCTTCAGGATGGTTTCTTCAAGTTCCAACAATTTCCACTCTATTTTACAAGATGTTTGCAAGGTACACATGCTACAAAATGTATATATACAGAAATTTTGCAGACAAGTATGAATGGAAATAAACAGATATGCTGGGAGGATTGAGAAAGAGGAACTCCATATTCCATCAACTTCACAATCAGAGAAAATCATCTAGTGAGATAACAATATGATTTTTCATTTTTCAGTGGATCACACTGATAAATTTTCATATGTTGAACCATGACTGCATCACTAGGATGAAGCCTACTTCGTCATGATGGATGATTTCCTTGATGTGTTCTTGCATTCTATTTGCCAATATTTTATTGAGTATATTTGCATCAATGTTCAGGAGAGATATTGTTGTCCATTTTCCTTTCTTATTTGTGTCTTGTGTGGCTTGTTTATTAAGGTAATTGTTGCCACATAAAAAGAATTTGGTAATGAACCTTCTGCATTTATTTTTTTGGTAGAATTTAAGGAGTATTGGTATTAGCTCTTCTTTGAATTTCTGGTAGAACTCTGCACTAAATACATCTGGCCCTGGCCTTTTTGGTTGGGAGGCTTTGATAACTGCTTATATTTCAATAGAAGTTATAGTTATACTTATTTATTTGTTTTTCATAAGGGTAATTTTTGAGCATGTTCTTCGTTTTAATATTAATTTACTTTACATACCGTCCCCAGTTTGCTCTGTATCCATTCCTCC
>JANBXA010000070.1:0-12940 GCA_030556225.1 Cricetiscus sungorus | reverse complement strand
AGACGTTTCCATAGAGAAAATGGAACAACACATCAACCTGCATGTAAAAACACCATCCCACACCAAAGCACCTTAACGTTCACACAGTGGATTCTCTTTATTTGTATCTATCCACCTTCATAGCTACCTCCTCCACTATCTGTGTCTCCCTCTCTGGCATCTATATACACTTCCATCCATGACATCCTGAGCATCTAGGATTGTCTGTATACAGATAATATACCATATTCAGTAAGGAAATGCTTTTCAGTAAACATTAGAGAGCCAGTTTCCTATGAACACTGACCGAATACAGAGGCACACCTTAACACTTTTGATGCCTTCAAAGGAGACTGCTAGATGAACACTACTTCTCTGGTCTCCTGGAGACAACATTGTCTAATCTTTTCCAATTCTCACTCTCTACAAAGTTTCCTGAGGACATCAGCTGTAAGATTACAAAGGGTCCTCTGTGAGTCCATTGGGTGGATGGATGGAGATGTGTAGGGAGTTATGAGCTCAAAGACATGCCAGACATGACACAGACACCTTTCTCTCTCTCTCTCTCTCTCTCTCTCTCTCTCTCTCTCTCTCTTTCTCTCTCTCTTTTTTTCTGACTCTATCTGTCCCTTGGGAATACATACTACCCAAATGGGAAGAGTCCAAGGTTCCATCTAGGGGAATCTTGTCGATGTGACCAACCTAATTGTGGAGTATGGCAGTCACAGTGGTAGCCTTGGAGCTCTTCCTCTACATCCTGCCCTTCACTGCCCTCTAATATGAGAAGGACCAGCAACAGCACCAGAGGCATAGTCAGCATCATAGTGGTTGACAAGGCAGCACTGCTGGAGTTGACATCACAGTGTGTAGAGCTGCTCTCTCTTGGTTCTGCAGGTGAAGGCAACTCCATCACTGCTGCCACAGTCCCTGCTCCTGTGGTCACAGCAACCACAGTAGCATCATCATGTCTGCAGTGACTTGGTGGAGTGTCATGACATTAGCTGGACAGACATCATTAGATAAGTTCCTCTGATCAACTGATCATTAAATTATTTGAATTTTGAAATTGGTGAAGCCTGTATCTTTAATGAGTTGCTTTTGATTCATCCTCTCAGAAATTGATTATGTGAAATTGTCCAGGTTTTAAAAAATTATTTAGTCATTTAATCATTAAAACTATTATTATGTAATCATTAATCAATGGGTCTCCCATTCATTATCCCTCTGGCTCTGACCCCTGCTTCTGGCACCAATCATCTGCTGTGTTCATCACACAGTAGCCAAACTCCTAATCTATGACCTCATCATCTTTTAAGTAATCTAATATGTAAATAATTGGATTGTCCTGAATCCTTGATTTCCATAAGATGGAACCAAACTCCAGTTGTTGTCATGGAAGTAATACATTGATAATTAAATAATGCCACAGAATTAACTCCCAGGGAGGTTTGGCCAGACTCCAGTCTTGAAGGAGGATATTACCACTAATTGAAATACATAATATATAATTATAAAATAATTGAATAATGAGATGGTGTTGCATACCTAAATCCCATATGGTGGAGTCAGACTGAACTCTTCCTAAAATAATGATTTATTTCAATAATTAAATAAATGTTTGGAGGCCTTGCACATTATATCAGAAAAGGGGCACCAAACTTGAGGTATCATAACTAAGGAAATTGTAACTATAACTATCTAGTCTTCAGCTCCATCAAAGTTTTTATAAGAATATAATATTTCTTGAGTAAACAGAAAGTGCCCTGTAAGCCACCTCCAAAATTTTAGAAACAACAGACAGGTGGCTGCCTGAACAATCAACCAAATTTTCTCTGCATGTTGGGGCATCCATTTTTTGTTCTGCAGGCCTAGAATTTCTGGTAGAACTTCTGTGAAAGAAGAATTTGTAAGGACTGTCCCATCTACTCCTAGCAAAATTCAGAGATATTTTTGACTTGAATACTGCTTGTTTGGTTTGTACAGCATACTGTCATAAGTCAAGGCAAGAGTTTCATGCCCAAATGACTAGTATTTACACAATGAAAGCAGACTCCATATGGAGGTCCTTCTATGTTCATCAATCTTTTATGAAATAAATTGGTGCTGTCTGGATCAGACATGACTCACTGCGGCCATGAAAAGACTTTGGTTATTAAACACCTTAAATGCCATATTCTGTAAGTCTTCAAAGAGTTTGAAGATAATCTACCTATGGAGTTATATCTGTTTAACCTTGAAAACATGCCTTATATTACTACATGTTTGATTATTATAAACGGCTATCTAGTAACTTGTATTTATTAATTATACATTCATTTTTTAAAGAGTACAGCAAAAACAACTTTACATTTGTATCAATATACCAGTGCCCATATCAATGTAAATTATTTGAGGTTTATGTACCTTTTTATCTTATATCCCCCCTAAATGATGGCAAGCATCCTTAGCCCATCAAATAACCAAAAATACCATCCCAACTCTTGGAAAAATGAATGTTTTATTCTTTAGAATTCCTCCTGTTGTCTGTGAGAAAAGTCATCTCTAGTAAATCGTCCTAATTTATTTAGAGTAAGTGTGCAGGAGTCCTGAGTAATCTATTTGTTCTTGTGGCATTGAAGATTTGTGAGCAGGGCTGTTTGTAAACATGACTGCCGTTTATGTGTCCAATATGTTTCTGTGTATGTGTTCACTTCACTTGTGACTTTGTGCACTGGTAAAATTATTCACTCACCCACTCCCTCCACTTATTTGTGCTTACACCATTTGGTCAAGTTGTTCTAAAGTTAAGAAAATAAAGTGGAGCTTACTTTCATTTCAGTAAATAAAAATGGATTAAGGTAAAGGACAATAATGGTATTGTCTTCATCCTAGAAATAAGAAAATTGGAGCATAGAAAATATGCTCAATTTGAAAGGCATTATAGATGCTTTCCTTTTCATGTGTACATCGCTAGAAGTATGCATTTGTTTGATAGACTTGAAAATAAGTATAACTCAGAAAAGAGACTTGAATTTTTGTGTTACGGCAGGTCTCCCCGCCGGCCTCCCGGTCCTGCCGCCACGTAGGCCCACAGCCGCGCCAGCCCCAAATAACACTCAGAGACTCTGTATTTGATACAATCCTGTTGGCCAATTACCATTACTGTTTATGGGCTAGCTCTGTCTTAATTATTAACCCATTTCTATTTATCTAAGTATTTCCACGTGGTCGTCTTATCGGGAGCCGCGCGGCAGGCATCCTGCTCCTTCCCCGGGCTACATCTTGACTCCGCCTTCTACTTCCTCTTTCTTCCTCCTAGTCTCCTAGCCCCGCCTATCTAGTTTTCTACTGGCCACAGTGCTTTATTAACCAGTATGAGAAACATATATACAGAATAACATCTCCCATCATCTCCTCTTTTCTGTCTAAAGTAAAAGAAGGGGTTTAACCTTAACATAGCAAAATATACCATATAACAGTTATCAAATAAGAATCACAGTTAACAATATTTAGTACATTAACATTTTGTAAGACTTAAAGAAAATATCATCAATCCTATCTTTGTGAGTCTAAAGTCCTATATGTAACTTATCTTTAATCCTAACTAAGGAAAACTATAAGCATAACTATCTGTCTTCAACTCATTCAAAGACCACAGAAGGATAATATATAAACTCTAGAAATGACAGAGACAACTCATTGCCTGGTCAGTCACCCGAAGTTCTTCTGTAATGTACCATCTTCAGCCCATAGGCCATAGTGTGTCTCCAGACTCCTCAACAAGGCAGGAAACTTTTCTCTGTGTCCTGTAGACTGCCTGGCTGTCTGGCAGCCTCTTCCATGAAGCAGGAATCCTGTAGCAATGTCCATCTCGAATCAACAGTCACCTTTTTGTGGGTCCTGCATGTCCAGTTTCTATAACATAAAGTCAAACAGTCTAGACAAGAGAAGTACCTTGCTCAAATGGCTAGTCTTGCCATATTAGAAGCAAGCTTCATAACGAGTTTCTTCAATGTCCATCTTCCTTTTTGATGCAGGTGGTGTTACCAGGAGCAGTTGTGCCTCACTGTCAAGAAAAACCTTAAACCATTTTAAATGCCATATTCTGTAGGTCTTTGAAAGGTTTGAAGAATGCCTATTCATCTCAAATACATCTCTGCATATCTAGAAATCCTAATTAACTTAATTCTAAAGTTTTCATTATCATAGGCTACTCTCTAATCTGTATTAAATTATACATTACATTTTCCAATGAGCTATATAAACACAATACCTAAACAAGAGGAGAAATATACATATTACAAAATTTACCTTAAATTGTATCAATAAAAGAAAATCCATTTCAAAGCAAAGTATTCATATCTATACCATAATTCCCCTTTTACCTTTAAAAAGATTGTTTGTGGTTATAGTTATTTATAACCAAGTACATTTAAATGAAAACAAACATTTATAAACAATATTTGGGAATTTGGGCGTCGTTCTTTCCAAACTACTTCCTGCTGGTATAGGGCGCTGTCATGGGGTTCCAAAGAAGATGCAGAAATCTTGGCTGTGGTCTGCAAGGCTTTGTCTCAATTGCTTTGAATGTTGGATCACCTGGGGAGCTGTTTCAGGGGGTCTGGCTTGATCAAACCATATAAGTCTGGAAAGAATCCATAGTTTTTCATTTTCTGTGGAAACAAAAATAGAAATCCTTTTCCCCAGTAACTTGTCCTTAGTCTTAAAATTTGGAGTCAAAGCATTTTTAAAATATATAAATTGAATTAATCCAGCAGCATTTCTTTTATCAACAGTTGTTATTTTCTCAGCAATCAAATAATTTAAAGACAACAGAATCGCGTATAGTATCCAAAATTTCTCTGTGCTTTCCATTTTTACATGGCTTTTTTATTACTCTATTTCTTCTACTTCTATTTTTGCATATTTTGAGACAGGGTTTCTCTGTGTAACTTTTATCTGTCCTGGAATTCACTCCATACCAGGTTTACTTTGAAATCACAGAGATCTGTACTAGGATTAATTCTACTTCCTTTTTTCTTTTTTAAACCATTGTATCCTGTTTGTTTTTCTCTCCCAATCCAGCATATTTTTTTTTAAAACACAGTGTAAACCTTCATTGCAGCTCTCGTACACACCAATGAATTGTTAGCAGAGCTCTTTAAAAGCAAGGCGGTTTTCTTGCCGATTATGCTAATTTTGGAAACCTCCCTTAAAGGAGCCATGCAAATCTCTGTTTACAACAAAACAAATCCAACAGAGACAATGCTGCTACTAAGAAGTCTTGCTAGTCTCTGTTCCCTTGTTTCTAAAAACTATTTTTTAAACTTTTGTTAAGTTTTAAGTGAAAGTTCTCAATCCCGCTTCTGACACCATTATGTTACGGCAGGCCTCCCCGCTGGCCTCCCGGTCCTGCCGCCACGTGGGCCCACATTTTTGTGAGAAAATCAATGAGACTATAAGATTAGTACATTAGTGGGTGTGCTTATTAGCAAGTAGGAGGTGTACTGGAAGTGCCAGAATGTTGGATCATAAATGTTGCCTGGCAACACTGCTGGAGTTCTATATTCTGTTTTCATCACCAAGAAGCAGGGAGCAACATACATAGGATATTTTGATCTCCAAAGATAAGTATCTCATAAATCACTTAATGACAGCATTTCTGGAAATGTATTCTCCTAACCAAGTCATAGCAAAATTCCTTTAAGTCGGGCTTCAGCTATTAGTATTATCCAATTCAAGAGTACCTAATATCAGAGATTACAGTCTGTGGAGAAACAGTCCAAAGGCTTTTGTAAATGGATATCTTCTTACCTAACAAGTAATACTATGGATTATGAAGATAAAATGACTCGCAATTATTCAACAAAATGTGAGATTTCAATTCTTAACTTCCTTCAGGAAGGTGGGAATCCATTAGACTAGACTGAGCGATAATTGGATAGCAATTAATCTCTAATGAGGCAGCTGCCTAACATCAACTATCTGGTATCCTCTTAAACCTTGGATATACAATGGCATTTAATCATTTACACATTGTATGGCTCAAATCTGTGATTAATCCATCGTCCCATTAGTTTGGCACAATCTTGATGGAGCCAAGCAAGAGATAAGTTGTGGGTATTTAGAATGGCAGACTGTCTCATCCACTGATTATGTAATTTTTTAATTATAAAAATAGGACTTTAGATAATTGTTGATCAGTGGTATATTTCACCATATTATGTGAGTCAAGTATTCAATAACATCTTATTGTTTAATTATGTAATTACATTATTTAAATCAATGATGACAACATCATTCAGCAGTCTGGTTTGGAGCCACCTTGGGGAAGTAGACGATGTGATAACAACTGGTTGTTTGATTTTATAGTCTAGTAAAACAATGATTATGTCTTCTACAATACCTGAAGTTTGGAGCAACCTTGTGGGATCAAGTATGCCAGATCAACTAATTTTATAATTAAGTTATTTAAATTTATGATAGGGGTTAGTATGCAATATCATTTAAATATTTGTATAATAATTTAAATAAATGATCCTCTATTCCATGAAGAATCAAGTCAAGTTCCACTTTGGGGAGATAAGTATGAATTATCATCACAATTTTTGATTAATTTGTATTTTTTCCTTTAAAGTCAGATTCATTTTTAACTCAAATAGCGTTTTTCACCTCTATCTTTCATATTGATAAAGATTTACTACATTTCATCTTTTTATCAGAGAAATGGTCTGAGCATGAAAAATAATTCTGCATTGTATATCTGTCACTTACAAGGATCCAGACATTTTTTTTTATTATTTTACCGATGGATCACAGTTCCTTCTCGCTCCCTCTCTCCATCCCTCCCTCTCTCTTACCCTCCCGTGCAATCCATTCTGCCTCCTCTCCAATTCCCACCCCCTGCACCATATGTAGGGTAATGCCCCTAGAAGAGCACAACTAAATCTGTAAAGTCATTTAGAGTAGGAACTAAGCCATCTCTCCTGCCTCTATGTTAAGGGAGTATCCCTCCATCGAGAATGTGCTCCCCAAGTCCTTTTGTGCACCAGGTGTATATACTACTTCCACTCCAGGACTTCTGACTGATACCCATATTTACGGGGTCTGAGTTGATCTAATGCTGGTTTCCCAGCTATCAGTCTGGGGGCCCATTAGCTTCTCTTTGTTCAGGTCAGCTGTCTATGTGTGTTTCTGTAGCCTGGTTAGGTCCTCCCTCTATGCATCTGGATTTCAATTTGGCTCAGTGTTTAGCTGTGGGTGTCTGCTTCTGCTTCCATCAGCTACTAGATGAGAGCTCTGTAATTTTGGATAAGTTAGTCATCAAACACATTATCAGGGAAGTGCATTTATGGTAGCCTTTTCACTGTTGCTCAAATTGTTAGTTGGGATCGGCCTTGAAGGTCTCTGGACATTTCTCTAGTCAGTTTTCTCTTCTAACCTATAATGACTCCCTCTTGTGTGATCTCTCTCTCTGTCTCTCTTTCTCTCTCTCTCTCTTTCTCTCATCTACTGTTCCCTCGACTCAATCTTGCTAGTCCAATGAGCTTTCTTTTCCTTCTTTCTTTTTGTCTTTTTCCTAGCTCTCTCTCTACTCACTGCCCCACCACTCCCAATATGCTCAGGAGATCAAGTTCCTTTTCTCTTCTGTGAGGGAACTTGTATGAATCACTTAGGCTCCACTTTGTATCCTGGTTTCTCTGGTGGTGTGAATTATAGGCTGGTGACCCTTTGCTCTATGTCTAAAATCCATATACGAGTGAATACATACCATGTTCCTCTTTTTGTAACTGGGTTACCCCATTCAGGAGGGTTTCTTCAAGTTCATCCATTTTTCTGCATATTCGAAGATTCCACCCCTCCTCCACAGAGTAGTATTTCATTGTGTAAATGTGCCACATCTTCTTTATCCAATCTTCAAACATCTAAGTTTCTTCCAGGTTCTTGGTATTTCAAATAATGCCACTACAAACATTGTAAGCACAACCATTGTTCCATGGATGTAGATCATTTTGGTATGGGCTGAAGAAGAGGATTACTGGGTCCTGTTGTACACTGATTCACAATTTACTGAGGAATCACCATACTGATATAAAAAAAAAAACTGTACAAGTTTGCACTCCCACCAGCATTGCAGGAGTATTCCCCTTTCTCCACATCCTCTCCAGCATAAGTTGTCATTGGTATTTCTAATTTTAGCCATTATAGCTGGAGTAAGATGGTATTTTAAAGTTGTTTTTATTTGCATTTCCCTGATAGCTAGGAATAGTGAACAATTTAAATATATTTCAGCATTTTTTATTTCTTCTCCTGAGAATTCTCTCTTCAGTTCTGCTTCCCATTTTTAATAAAGTTATTTGTTGTTTTTGGGACTAGTTTCTTGAGTTCTTTATATATTCTAAAGATCAGCTATCTGTCAGATGTAGGATTGGTGAAGATCTTTTCCCATGTTGTAGGCTGCCGTTTGTTCTTGTCAACTGTGTCCTTTGCCTTAGAGAAGCTTCTCAGTTTGAGGAGTGCTCATTTATTTATTGTTGATCTCAGTGTCTCTACTACTGGCATTATGTTCTTGAAGAAATCTCCTGTACCAATTTATTTAAGGGTACCTCACATTTTCTTTTCTAGGAGATTCGGTGTGGCTGGATGAATGTTGAGGTTTTTCATTCATTTCAACTTGGGTTTTGTGCATGGGGATATGCATGTTTATCTGCTGTCTTCTACATACCATCAAGTTGTCACAGCACAAGTTGATGAAGATACTTTCCTCCTCCTATTGTATACTTTTAGCAGTTTTGTGGAAAACCTGGTGTTCTTAGGTGTGAGGGTTAATATCACGTTTTTTGATTCAATTAGTTTGGTTTACTTGTCTATTTTTGTGCCCATACCAGGCTGTTTTCAGTACTATACCTCTGCTGTACCGCTTAAAGTAAAAGGTGGTGATCACTCCAGAATTTCTGATGTTGTACAAAGTTTTTATTTGCTATCCTGGGTCTTTTGTTTTCTTATAGAAAGGTGAGTATTATGCTTTCAAGATCAGTGAAGAATTGTGCTTGGATTTTAGTGGGGATTGCATTTCATCAGTAGGTTGCTTTTGGCAAGATTGCCATTTTTTACTGTTTATCCTACCTATCCAAGAGCATGGGAAATCTTTTCTATCTGCTATCTTCTTTACTTTTTTTATTTTATTTTATTTTTTGCTTTAAAGATGAAAAGTGCTTGTTATATAGACCTATCACTTGTTTGGTAAGCATTAATTCAAGCTATGTTATGTTTGTGGCTATTGTAAATGTGATGTTACCCTGATTTCTGTCTATGCCCCTTTATTATCTGTATATAATAACGCTACTAATTTTTTTTAATTAATCTTGTATCCTTCTAATTTTCTGAGTGTGTTTACCAGCTGGAGAGATTCCTTAGTAGAATTTTTGGAGCACATATGTAAACTATGGTATTATTGGAAAATAATGACAGTTTAATTTCTTCCCTTGAAATTTGTATCCCCTTGATCTCGTTTTTGTCTTATTGTCTTTGCAAGAAACTCACATATAGTATTTTCTATTTATTAAGAGAGTGGGCAGCGTTTTCTTCTTCCTGATTTTTTTGATGAATCATCTGAAGTTTCTCTGGATTCAGTTTGATGTTGGCAGTTGGAAAAAGAAATGCTTTTTCTTCAAATGGTACTAGCGCAACTGGTTGATGGTGTGTAGAAGACCCATGTGTATTGTCATGCACTCAACCTAAGTCCAAATGGATCATATACATCAACATAAATACAGTCATACAAAAACTTTTACAAGAGAAAATCGCAGGTACCCATGAACAAATTGGTAAAGGACACTGCTTCCTGCACATAACACGAGTAGCAGACATCAACTGAGATCAACAATTAATAAAAGAAACTTCATGGAACCAAGAGGCTTCTGTAAGGCAAAGGACATAGTCAACAACAGCAAAAGGGAGCCCACTTACTGGGAAAAGAAGTTCACCAACCACATGTGTGACAGAGGGCTCATCATCAAAATATACAAAGAACACAAGAATCTAGTCATGAAACACCAAATAACCCTATAAAAAATAGGGGCACAGTAGTGAATAGATAATTTGCAATAGAGGAAAAATAATTGCTGAAATAACTTAAAAAAGTGCTCACCCCCCATAGCCATCAGGAAATGCAAATAAAAAAAAACTCTGAGATACTAGCATAGTCCTGACAGAATGGACAAATTTAGGTAATAACATTTCATTTCTTATTTCATTCAGGAATCCTTTCAATATTTTTCACTGAATGAAGACTCATCAATTTTGCATCTAGATAGGGTGCACTTGAAATACATTCAATCATACATTCGGTGCTGATAAGATGTCAACTCGGAGAAACTATGTATTTTTTCCTTCTAGAAGTTGAATTAATGTCTCGAAATATCAGGGCCAGAAGTTTCTGGGATTTGAACTTACACCATAGCTTCTATCTCTATATTCTATATTCATTTTATATTGACTTATGTTCTCTCTACTTTACAAGATGTTTTCTAGGTACCCATGCTACAAAATGGTATGTAGGCAGAAATTATGCACACAAGTGTGAATGGAAATAAAAGGATATGATTGGAGGACTGAGAAAGAGTAATTCTACATTCCATCAGCTTCATAATCAGAGAAAATCATCTAGTGAGATGACAATATGATTTTTCATTATTCAGTGGACACCATTGTTAGATTTTAATATGTAGAACTATGCCTGGTGGATTTGTATTATGGTAAAAGTGCTTTGTTAAAATTTACCACTATGAGTGTGTGAAATTTTATATGAGTTTTGAATTTTAGTAGTGTTTTTTATGAGTGTGGTCACTTTGTATTTGGGGCAAAGATATTCACAACTGAGATTTTTGTACTGAAATACGTCTCCTGGAAAAATATGAAATGGCCTTCTCCATTTCTTTTAATTGATATTGGTTAGGAGTCTACTTTTGAGATATTAAGATAGCTACACCTACTTTCTTCTTGTTTCCATTTGATTGAAAGTTCTTTTCCCAACACTTTATCCTCATGCAATGTCTGTCTTTGAAGCTTATATGTGTTTCTTGTATGTACCAGAAAGAATTCTGTTTGTATCCATTCTGTTAGCCTTTGTCTTTTTTTTATAAGAGAATTAAAACCATTAATTTTGAGGGAAAATAAAGACCATCAATTGTTAATTCTTGTTTGTTTTAGTTTTTTGGCAGAGGTATTGTGAGTATATTTGCCCCCTTTTTTAGGGGGAGGTGATTCTGGTAAAGTGGGATTATCTTTTGCCTATATAATTGTGAGTGTACATAACTTCTTTTGGTTGGAGTTTTCCTTACAAATCTTTCTGTAGGCATTGATTTGTTTGTATATATTGAAAATCTTGCTTAGTCAATAATATCTAGTTTTCTCCATCTATAGTAATTAAGAGTTTCACTGGGTATAGTAGCCTAGGTTGTTTCGGGAGCTCTTAGATTTTGTACAAAATCTATCCACAACATTCTGGCCTTGAGAGTTTCTATGCGGAAGTCTGCTTTTATATGTTATCTGGCCTTTTTCCTTTGCTGACATTAAAATTCTGTCCTTATTCTGTATATTAGGTGTTTTTATTATTATGTGGAAAGGGGATTTTTTAGTCCAATCTATTTGGTGTTTAGTATGCTTCTTGTACTTTCATAGACGTGTCCTTCTTCAGAGTGGGAAAGTTTTCTTCAATGATTTTCTTGAATATGTTTTCTGTATCTTTGAGCTGGGCTCTTCACCTTCCTCTATCCTATTATTTTTAGGTTTGGCATTTTAATGGTGTCACATATTTCCTGGATGTTTTGGAATCAAGAATATTTTTGGTTGATGAATCTATTTCCTCTAGCATATTTTCAGGGCCTGAGAGTTTCTGTTCGATCTTTGTATTCTGTTTTTTTATACTTGCATCTTTGAATCTGTAGTTCCTGATCGCTTATACAGTTCTATATTTCCAGCATTCCATTAGTTGATGTTTCTTTACTGTGTCTACTGCAGTTTTCAGGTGTTGAACTGTGTGAGTTATTTTCTTTATTTGTTTGTTTCTTTATGAGAATTTTTAATTTCTTTCATTTTTTTGTTGTCTTTTCTTCTATTTCTTTCAATATTTTGTTTGATTTTTCTTCCATTTTTAAGGGATTTTCTCTTATCATCGTTGAGGCCTATATCATTTTTATGAATTCATTTTTTTAACTCATTCTCCTCTTGTTTTTCTGCTTTCATGTGGATGGTCTAGTTGGTGTAGGTTCCCTAGGTTTTTGTGATGTCATGCTTGTCTTTGGGTGATTTCTTGTACTACTGTTTCCATCTTTTGCTCTAGTCAGTGCATGAGGAGTGTTTTCTCTCTACTCTCCAGGTTGGCATAGTTGGGTCAGGATTTTGATGTCTGTAACAGTGGATAATCTAAGCTGTCTTGGAGACCTCTCCTCCATTGCAGGGCTGTCTATGAGGTCTGAAGATCAGCAAGTGAGGCCTTCAGGATGTCTTGTGTGCATGGGCGGGTCCAGTGTGCTCAGACAATACCAAGCAATACCCAGGCATGAGGAGGGCTTGTTGGACCAATATGTGAGGCATTTCTTTTAAGGCTGTTTAGCATGTATGTTTCCGCCAGCCTGCCAGCCCACCAGTCTGGGCCCACAGCCACGCCAGCCCCAAATAACACTCAGAGACTCTGTATTTGATACAGTCCTGTTGGCCAATTACCATTAGTTTATGGGCTAGCTCTGTCTTAATTATTAACCCATATCTACTTATCTAAGTACTTCCACATGGTCGTCTTATCGGGGAGCCGCTGCGGGCATCCTCCTTCCTCCCCGGGCTATATCTCGATTCCTCCTTCCCACTTCCTCTTTCCTTCTTGTCTCCTAGCCCCGCCTATCTTGCTATCTCATTGGCCACAGAGCTTTATTAACCAGTATGAGAAACATATATACAGAATAACATCTCCCATCAAGACTGG